>JAUZNJ010029133.1:0-11208 GCA_034780135.1 Jordanella pulchra | reverse complement strand
CATTTACTGTCCTACTGAAAACATTTAGATTTGAACAGAGATATTTTGATTCCAGCAAACAAACAAAATCTCTGTGATTTAATATAAAAAAAAGAGAAGGCTAACATTCATTTAAAAGTGTGTTTTTGAAGCAGAAGCCACAAGACCAAAAATTTAGTAACTTTTTGGATTTGTGACCCAAAAAAGAATAATGGACCAAAACTGTTGGTCTAAAGGTGAATATTTCTAAAGGTACATCAGCAATAAAAACAGCATCAGTTTGGTTTTGTCTGTTTCTTAGTGATATTTTTCTATCTTTAGACACATAAATGTGCCTACGTGGTCATTTTTAGTGACGATCTCAAGACCTCCATACTTGTTGATCCGTGACCCCAAGTTTGGGAACAGTTGCATCTATTGCAATGACTGAAGGAAGTTACTACAACATTTAGTGACGCGAGAAGATTGATGCAAAACATCTTCGATCACACAGCGAACATTTAACGCCTGCGTTGCAAACTAGTTCGAAGCTCTAAACCACGTGCTCTGTTTTCACATCCTCAGAAAGAAGTTTAATGTCTCTGCTGTGAAATCAGTGTTTATGTTTGGATGTGTTGGCAGGGTGTACCATGTGACCTGGTTACCGGGGAGGAGAGGACCTTTGTAGAACCAGAGGGCCGAGCAGCTGGCCACGTGGCCTGCACCATTGAGATGTGCAGCGTCAGCACCCCCTGTAAGAAGGAAGGAGTTAGAGCACAGATACTGAAGACTGTGGTGATTCTATGGTGTTATTGTGGTTGGGTGATAGAAATGGTTGTTTTTTAAGATGCATAGCTTTTTAGTAAGTTAAAATGAATAAATGAAATCAGTTTATGTAATAATATATCTTTCTTTGTTATAACTGTTCAGTTTGTAGTTTTCTTTCTCTCCTTTGACTGATAAGTTTATCTGTAAACTGTGTTTCAAAGTATTTATTAACCTTTGAAACCAGTTAATTACTTAAGTTTGATACAGTGTCGATTTCTTGTACGTCACTAATGTGTGATTGTGTTTTCTTTTATCACATTAATGCCTCTGTAAGGTCACATCTAATCATATCAGATCAAAAAATAAATATTTTAATTGATTGTCAGTTTTCCAGATCAGGTTTCAGGTATCTTTCTGTCTGAAGTTAATGACTGAAAACAATAACTTAAACTAAGATTGTTTCACTGAGATGAGAAAGATTTACTGAACCAGTGTAAATAACGACCCGTCCATTGTAAAGTTGTTAAGTTTGTTTTTTATTCAGATAAGTTATAGAATTTATTAACAAAAAGTACAAACTTTGCACAACTTGATACATCTAAAATATATATTTTTGTCAGTTTAAATTAATTTTACTTTAAACCTGTTAAATCAGATTTTCTTTAGGACTGATTGTTGCTCTAACTTGATCTCATTTTTCTCTTTTTCTAAGCTGCTTGCAATGTATCCCTATAGAGTGAATGTCTCCCCTTATTCCTCAGCATTAGAACCATGGTGCCCATTTAACCAGATGTGCTTTTTGCTTCTGAGCAGGCAGCTCAGATTTAACCTTTTTTAATTTCTTACCTCATCTCTTGTCAGATTCAACATGTTTCTTTTTAATGTGATGGAACCATCTGTCACAGATTCAACCCTTTTAAAGATAATTACCAGTGTTGTTGTGTCTTTACCACATGGTGCTTGTTCCTCTCAATATTTCTGCAGATGAGGTGGCTGTGATCGATGAAATTCAGATGATCAGAGATCCCTCCAGGGGCTGGGCCTGGACTAGAGCTCTACTGGGTTTGTAACGTTCAAACAGAAGCAAGGATTTCCCTCACATACTCACGTTGTGTGATTTATCTCAGCTCTAAGCTTCCTGCTCCTCCCTCTCTGTCTGCGTAGGCCTGTGCGCTGAGGAGATCCATGTGTGTGGAGAAGCAGCAGCTGTGGACTTCGTCAGGGAGTTGATGTACACCACCGGAGAGGAGGTGGAGGTGAGACTATGACAGCCTGGTGTTTGAACACAGGCTTCCTGAGGCTGTTGTGGACCTTTCAGTGTGTTTTTCACCACCTGCCTCCTCTCCTCAGGTCCACACCTACCAACGTCTAACTCCGTTTTCCGTCCTGGATCAGGCTGTGGAGTCTCTGGACAACCTGAGACCAGGAGACTGCATCGTGTGCTTTAGTAAAAACGACATCTACTCTCTAAGCCGACAGATTGAGGCCAGAGGACAAGAATGTGCTGTGATTTATGGCAGCTTACCTCCAGGTGAGTGTGAGTGGGGTAAATATAAAATATAGAGGAACCCGAGTTTCCTGAAAGCTTTAAAGAAGAAATAAACAGAAATAAAATAAATGTACAAATTACTCCCTTTTTTTTTCCGAAATGCTTTGACAAGGTTCTGCTTTTACTATTGATTTTTTTTCTCTCTTTTTAGCACTTAGAAAACAAAAATGTAAAAGAATTTCTGGGTTTTTTATTTATTCTAAGCCTGAAGAACTGACTGGAAACTGAGATTTAAAGACTTTTTCTGAAAGGGCAGAAGAAACGTACACAAATATATATTGCATTATTCTCAGTATTTTAGCTTATATGTTAGATGGCAAGATTTTAATAAACATCTACAGTTAAGAATTTCATACTGTGTTTAATAAAAGTAAAGAGATTAATACTTTTTTGGTTTTTATCAATATAGTTATTCATCCAATCTTAGTCTTTTGAATCTTTTAAAGATGAATGTGTTTTTGATGTATCATTTTATTGCTCTGTCTTATTTTTTTTGGCCAGAAATTAAATTTGTCTTTGTTTAATTTCCATAATGATGAAATGAAACATGCAAACGTGAACTTTTCTGCAGGCACCAAACTGTCACAGGCCAAGAAGTTCAACGATCCCAGCGACCCGTGTAAAATCCTGGTAGCTACAGATGCCATCGGCATGGGTCTCAACCTGTAAGTACTATAGTCAGTTTTAACCCATCAAGTTATTTATTTGTTTTTGCACAAACAGAAAATCATCTTGCTAAAATCATAGTGCTACACATTCTCAGAGAACATGGAACTTCATTTATACCATTCAAGACATTGCTAAGCCATTTCGATGCAGTCAGCTTTATAATTTTTCACAAATAAAATGTCCCACCCTCCATGCTGTCTAGGAGTATAAAACGTATCATCTTCAACTCTCTGGTAAAGCCCAATATTAATGAGAAAGGAGAGAAACAGATGGAGACCATCAGCACCTCGCAGGCCCTGCAGATTGCAGGTCGTGCAGGAAGGTCAGTTCAACGTCTCTTCTACTTTTTCTCATTTTTGGAATCTGGAAGTATAAAAAAGTAAGGCGGTTCTCTTCATCATGAGGTTTTTCAAATCGCCTTTTTCTGCTGCAGATTTTCCTCCGTATTTAAGGAGGGGGAGGTCACCACCATGCACAGAGACGACCTCCCTGTCCTGAAGGAGATCCTCAGCCATTCTGTAGATCCTATCGAGGTGTTTTGTTTTCCAGTCATAGGTCACACATAAAGCACCATAGTTCATCACACCGAGGAACAGACGGTCTAACATCTTTTTGCTTCCCAGACTGCAGGCCTCCATCCGACCGCAGAGCAGATAGAAATGTTTGCTTATCACCTCCCTGATGCTACGCTCTCCAACCTTGTAGTAAGTAAAGCAGATGTGCTCTATTCTATTTCATTCAATTGGAAATCTGAATCCTCCATAGACAGATGTGTAGTTAAGAGGTTAAATAGATAAATAAACCTGATCGGTGCATCTCTATTGAAACCTTAAAGTAAGACCTCCTACTGGGAACATATATACCAGATTATTTAGGATCTCTCACCGTCGTCATGGAAGCTGTGGGACTTTTAATAACTTTCTCACCGTAAATAAAGAAAGAAGTCCTCTTTCTTTGGTTGGCCATCTGATTTGGCGCTAGAATAATGAATTAAAAATAAAAACTTAAGGTGGAACAAATACAACATGCTGTGTAAACACTTGGATGTTTTCTTAACTGGGACTAAAAGGCAAGAAATAATTAAAAAAAGGCAAGAAATATAGTCCGTGTTTTATGGAGTCGATGCACTCAGCTGGTTTTCCTTTATTAGAAAACCTTTAACTAATCTGACTGTGATCTGAATGAATTGTCTTTGTAAAGTGTTGTGAATTGGTGCTATATAAATAAACTGCATTGAGTTAAAACTGTCTGATGTCTATTTAGGTGTTTGAAGTTTCCACTAGATCTCATTATATTGTCAACTGCAGTAAGTTTCAGCTTGAAATCATTTTTCAAGGTCTTGAGTTGCATAGACCTTCTACTGTTAAAAGCCAAACATGTTTTCTAAGTCGTGATGCAAGAAATAAATTTTATGCTTTTTTTCTTCAGCTTTTTTTCTCCTTATATGTAAAATGATTTAGTTTGACTAAAACCTTTGTTGAAGTCTGATCTTGTAGAATAAATCAGAAATGTTACCTTCGCTTAGGTTTTTCTTTCCATTCTTTTGTTTATTTTTCCGTTTTGTTTTAATGGCACAAACACATTAACCGGATTAAGGAAATAGTTCATTATAAGTTGTTATGTTTACAAATAAAAAAGCTTCCTCGCTGTGGTTTATTTGTTTACTTCTTTTCCTTGTGTCGTCTTTTTATGCGTCCTCTGTTTTTATTGCAGGACATATTCGTCAGCCTCTCCCAGGTGGACGGTATGTACTTTGTGTGCAACATTGATGACTTCAAGTTTCTGGCTGACATGATTCAACATATTCCGCTTAACCTGAGGTCACGCTACGTCTTTTGCACGGCTCCGATTAACAAAAAGCAGCCTTTTGTCTGCACGTCCTTCCTGAAGGTGAGAGGAATGTTCTGAGTTTTGTTTTATATTTCAAGAGGCATTACAGTCTATGATGTTACAGATTTAAATTTGTTTTAGGTTTTCTTTAAAGCAAATATTTCTGATATTTGATGTTAGAGCTTTTCTTACACCATTCTGTTGTGGGCATTCTTGGCTGTTTTTCGAAGGCTTTTATTTTTTCTACATCAATAATGAAATGATATCGTATCGACTGAAATTAAGAAATGTATCGGTATTTAAAATTTGGCCATATCGTCCAGCCCTGCTCCACCGTCCTGCACAGCGTTTGGTTTGTAATTCATCTGCTGCTGTTTTAGTTTGCACGTCAGTTCAGTCGGGACGAGCCCCTGACATTTGATTGGGTCTGCCGTCACATCAGCTGGCCTCTGGCTGCACCCAAAAACATCAAAGACCTGGTTCACCTAGAGGCTGTGCATGATGTTCTGGATCTGTACCTCTGGTTAAGGTAATCCGCCTCCTCCGTGGATTTCTGGACCTGGATTTTGTCTGTGTCCACCGACCAATCTCATCCTTTCTCTTTGTTTACCGTTGTCTCTTGTCCTCGTAGCTACCGTTTCATGGATATGTTTCCAGACACGGCTCTGATCCGAGGGATCCAGCGGGAACTCGACGACATCATCCAGCAGGGCGTCCGAAACATCACCCGTCTGATCCGAGCCACCGACCCAAACATAACCGACCCGCTGCAGCCACAAAGCAACACGTCTGAGCGAGCTGCAGGCGGCGTGCTCCCGGGCAGAAGCAGAGGTCAGAGAAGCTCGACGGAGATCATGGAGAAATCTCTGGCGAGCCGACTCGTGAGAGATGGACTGTTGACTCCTGACCTGCTGAAGCAGCTGCAGAGGGAGTGGTCCAAGAGCCAGAGGCAGGAAGGTGGCAGTCAGAGTGCACTCAGCACTGAGATCAATAAGAACAGCGTCAAAGGAAAAAGGAAAAAGAAGAAATAGGAAAATACTGGGAACTGTTGAAAGTCAGCAGTCCTCAGAATGTCATTTAAAGAGGGCGGGGCTCCTACACATCCTGGAAAAATCTGAGAATCAGAATTTTCCATCTACAGTTCTGTCCTTCCTTTCTTCTCAAGAATCTACATCAAAGCTGACAAGAACAACCAGGAAAGATTTGGACCACTCTGAAATTCATACATTAGAATGACAAGAACCCTGAAGCCTGTTGAGTTCTGGACATTTTCTTGGGCGCGAGAGTCGGGCAAATTAATGGGCTGTTGAATATTTTTCACTCCACTACAAATAGAGAAACACGTCTGTGATGGATCCGCTCATCTTCTGACTGCCGAGTTAATTTTGCAAACTGAAAAAGCTAAAATGCTTAGAAAAAGCTCATTAGCTTCCCACAAACCTCTGTTTCATCTCTGGGTCTAGTTGGAAAGTGAAGGAGCTCGGATTAGAAAACACTGGAATAAAAACCATTCTAGAGCAGAAAACATTTCATTACAGAAAGGTTTGAACTGACAGTGATGGGAATGAAAAGTCTGTGCTGCTTGTCTCTGTAAAGGTGAAACTATTTTTCATGTCTGTATATATAAACAGATAATATTTGCCAATAAAATATTTTTAACTTTTTGGTTTCTTAATATGAAACAAAGTCAAATATTCTATGGTATTCTACTTGTTTTTTTTGTTTGTTTTCTTTAATACAGACTCCAATTTTACAGATTCTATTAATCCACAGAGAAATGATCAAAAACAATTGAATCATTGAATGTCTAAAACGGCATCTAATGGTAGAAAATAATCCATGCTCCATAAAGGAGGGCAGGAACGAGCCACGTGTGACTGAGTGTACAGGTAGGCCATGATGCAGAGGTGGTTGGTTGGTTAATCATTGAGTTGGTGCAGAGGTTGATGACGGCTCAGGATGTACAGCGATAACATTGATTGAACACTTTTTTTGTTTTGTTTAATTATTTCAGTCTGGTAGTTTCACTCTTGACAGCTGCACACCTCAAACCAATCTCTATTTTCCATTCTGCTTGTTTGGACTGTAAAGATGTTAGCTGTTCATCTTGTTTCATTTTTCTTCTCCAAACTTCAGGAGGATCCTACTAAGAAGGTAGGAGTTAATGTATTTTATTTGCCTTTTAATGATGCAAATTGCTTAAACTGTTGAAATCGATCGATTCTGGGTCGACCAAGTCTTCCTTAACTTGCAGTAAACACCTTAAAATGAAATTCTCTTGTTTTGACTTTCAGAATAAATCCCCAAAACTAATCCTGTAAATAATTCTTGAAATTCGCATATATTTCTTTACTTTTGCATAAAATCTGTTTTAAATGCTTACCAGCCTACTAAAATAAACCTGTAATAATCAGTTTTTGTGCCACCATTGGTCTTCAGTAATCATTAACACATTTCTATCATTGCTGCTGTAGAAGTGCAGGTTCTACAGGGACAAAGTACTGACACTCCCTGTAATGATGCACATGTTTGAAGTCTAGCAGAGATAGCTCATCAGAAAGCACTGGCTACTGAGATACTGTTTCATAAATTCATGGCAGCAGTCAGTGAACTGTATCCTAATGAATCAGATCTAAACCCCCTAATGATGTCTCTAGTTTTTGTACTGAATTTTCTCTTATTTCTCCAGGTTTTTTGTCTTTTCACTTGGTAATAATGTTTACTTTTCATTCATTCTTTGATATTTTCTTGTAAATGACTGTAATCTATTGATTACTAATTAAAACGCTAATTAGCTTGAGGATTTACGGTATATTTACTATTAAATCTGAAGGGAGCAAAAAGAAAAAAATGTTTTTAAACTTTTAAACTTAAACTCCACGTCTTGAAAATAAAAGTCAAACTATGTCATAGTTTGGATGAATAAATACTTATAAAAGTAGTGATATAAATATTTATAGCATTAATACCTCTTCAACATTTTGTCTCTTTGAAACCACAACCTACTATGTTTCTAGTTATAACTTTTATGTAATAGATCAACACAGAGTATGGCATTACTGTTTCTTTTAATAATAAAAAATATGTTTTTTTACATAAATAGAAAATGAAAGCGTAGCTCGCTTGTGCATGCAGCGCCCCTAGTGGTTACACTATATATCCACCATTTGTTGCTTTTCCTGCTGAAAATCAATTTCTTCCATTCTTTGCAGAATAGCTCAAGCTCTGTTAAATTACCTGGACGGTTTCTGTGAACATCTGTTTTCAAACCACAGATTCTAGATTTAGGTCCAGACTTTGACTGGGCCAATCTAACACTAGTCAGTCAGTGCTAACCAGACCTGACCTTGAGAAATGACTCAATTTTTACAACCTCACCTGATTACTACATTAACCTTTATGTTTAATGCTGTAGCTCTGCTCATAACTGTCACTATCCACATTTCACCGGTTTAATCCTCCGTTTTATGGCTCCCGGTGGGTTTCAGATTTTAAAGTTCTCTTGCTGACCTATAAAAGACCACAGTGACTTTGCACCTTTATATCTCTGTGACCTAGATCAGCCTTGCGTTCCTTCTGAGGCACTTCGATCATCTGATTAGATGCTTGGTTGTCTTAAAATCCAGACTGATGCTTAGAGGAGATCCGACTTTTTCAGTCTCAGCTCCTAAATCCTGGAATATTTTCTCTTCCAATATTATAAACGCTTCTTTACTATCATTTTTTTACATGTCTATTAAAACCAAAACTGTTTTCTGTGTGTTTTATGTTTAGTTCTTTGCTATGTTTTACATCTCTTGTTTAAATGTAATTTCAGTATTTATATTTGTATAAAACCTTAGCAACAAACTGTTTTAAATGTGATTCAGAAATTTGGACTTGATTTGAACAATAAGGTGGATACAGTACGGGTGCTCTTTGCTGGAAGGGTCAGAGAATACTTAACCTGCTGAGGACACAGATCTTCCTGACTTCAGGGGCGGTGGGTGCAGTTTGTTGGGACCACAGCTTAAGTTATCTACAGCTGAGAAGAAGTGGTTAGATTGGCTTAGATAAGGGGGGTGAGATATTCAGATTTACAAATGTAAACCTGGGCTATGAATTACTGACAGTCAGGAGGTTAAATAATCTCACATGATGGTTGCATTTATACTGACATCAAATCACAAACAAAATGATTCTGATCAATGTTGTTTATTTTACTCATCAGTATTAAAGTAAATGAGGCTAAATGTAAATTTACAACATATAATTTTTATCTAATTCTGATTTGAAAAAGAAAAGGGCATTTAGAATCTGTGGTTGTAATATGATAAAATGTGACTATATTCAAGTTATATATAACTTGAAGTTTTTAATATATATATAAATATATATACATTATAAACCCCCTTCGCATCTGAAGTTAAGACATAAGTTTAATGTAGCCTATAGTAATGTATTTTATTGTGCACTTGTTACTTATTGGATAATTATTTTCACGCATCTCTGATTTTGTAAAACATTTAACATTAATCTGATGCACAATTGTTAGGAGATTCTTAATATATTATTTAATCTAGAAAGGTGGAAAATATGCTTTGACTCTATTCAAAATGCACACAAAACGACTTTTCTTCTTTATTTTAATTGTACTCTAATCTTGCTGTTTTCCTCTAGTTTTCCACCATTATGATGAATAGAATCAGAATCAGTGCAGCATAGTTTCCTTTTACTCAGCTGAGTCTCTCCCCTCTGCTTTTGTCTCCAAAGGTGGACAGGTTCCTGCACGCAATGCGTCTCCATGATGACCAGTTAACTGACATCTCGAAACGTTTTTTGGCTGAAATGAAGAAAGGCCTTTCAGCAGAAAGTACTGCAGCTGCAGCTGTGAAAATGCTACCGACGCAAGTTCGCTCCACTCCTGATGGATCAGGTTGTACATCTTCGTTTAATTTACATTTATAAACCAGTGGATTGTGGGGAGTAAAAAAAAAGGGCAGCAGGTGATGGGCATGTTTTCTGTGCTTGCAGAGAAAGGACAGTTTCTGGCTCTAGATCTTGGAGGCTCCAAGTTTAAGGTTCTTAGAGTTAAAGTCAGAGAGGATGTGGGAATTAAGAAAGGAGGAGTGGAGATGGAGGAGAAGACTTATCCGATACCAAAGGAGCTGCATGTCGGGAAAGCCGCTGAGGTAAAACTAACAAGATAGAGCTAGAGAGAAAAATAAATCTTGATTTGGTTGCAAATAGAGTAGAAGTTGAGGCCTTTTCTTTCTTTTCCAATCAAATGTTTTTGCTTTATTTCTCCTTTGTAGTTATTCGATCATGTCTCCGAGTCTCTGAAGGATTTCCTGCATGAAAAGAACATCAGTCCATCAAAAAAACATCTGTTAGCCTTTACCTTCTCCTTCCCCTGTGAGCATCCTAGTTTGGATCAGGTAGAACCTCCTTCATCCTAACATCTGATGTTTTTCTGCTGTGTGATTTACTCTTCTAGTTGTCATAATCTTTTTTTTTCGTTAAACTATGTGCTGTGCAGGGATTATCGGTAAGCTGGTGTAAGAACTACAGAGTTCGGGGTCTTCAGGGGAAAGACGTGGTCCAGGCACTTAAAGAGTCTATCGGCAGAACTGGGGTATGATGCAAGTATCCACCTCTACCTTTTTAGGGCTTGATACTGAATGCCCAAACAACCTTCAGAGACAATGTCTAGACATGTTTACCTTTTAGTGTGTTATTTTATATGTAAATATACCCCCTATCTCAATAAATTAAAACATAATCAAACAGCAGATCTATTTTAATTGTTCAATTCAAAAGCTGAAACTTAACTAGATTTCTTTCACATAAAGCATTATTTTATTAACCTACTTCTTTCTAATTCATTGACCTTGTTTAAAGCGAATGAAAACTCCCAATTTATCCAAACAAAAATAATCATTCAGAAATGTTATGCAACAAACTTGACCCCTTGTCTAAAGAGAAGTTCCTCTGAAATGAACCACACAGCCTTTTCTTTGCATGCTTAACCATCATAGGTATATAGAAACCTTCCTTTTCCATGAGGTATCTTGCAGTCTTTTCCTCCTAAACCCTGCAGGATATGGATGTAGAGGTCCTGGCGATGGTTAACGACACCGTGGCGACCATGATGACCTGTGGGTTTGATGACCAGTGCTGTGAAGTAGGACTCATCATTGGTAAGAATATTTGTGCTTTTTCACTGTGTTGAAATATATAATCCACTAATTTGCTGCAAGTTCATATAATTTGATTACAAGTCATACAATATACTTTTGTTTGAATTTATTTACAATAGACACAAAAGGCTGATTAAGTATTGAAAATATAGCTTCTATCACCAAATACGTTCAGTGACTTAGGTCCAAAATCTAAAGGGTAATATATATATATACACAGTATATATACTATACACACACACACACATATATATA
>JAUZNJ010029131.1:0-15612 GCA_034780135.1 Jordanella pulchra | reverse complement strand
TGAGGGCTCCAGCCCAGGAGACCCACGGCGCGCTCTGCTGGAGGAAGGTGGAAAGCACAGAACCCCAGATCCCAACAAACATATTTAATTCAATTATTCAATATGACATTTAAATATCATATCCAGTTTGATTTTGTAATATGTCTTACATATTTACATTTTTTTTGCAAATACGTCCAGAAAAGACACTTTCCTGTCTTCTCCAAATAATAACCTTCCTCAGAATATTCTCAGAATATGCTCTGGTTAATACAATGCTTCCTGAATACTTAACTCGTCATCCTTGATATCTCTGGGAGATGTTTTAAATCAAGGTAGCAACCAGTAGGAATACAGAAAATATTGCATCATTTAGAAAGGAATTTGCACCCAAAGCTTTAGTGTCCCTGTATCACACCCCAGAGGCTGTCGTTCATAATCTATGTGTCTTTAACCAAATTGACCAGATGGCAAACAGTTGAGTTGAGAAAGTCGGTTTTAGTCAAACTGTAATTTGACAATACAATAAAATATGGTGGTGGTAGCATCATGCTTTGGTGATAATTTTTAAAACATCACTTCAGAGTTAAGAGACAGAACAATAGACCCAAATTCAATAAAATACTGTAAAACTGGCTTTAATCTTTAGTCTTCAAAGTTTAGCGTCTCGCAACTTTTGTACCAGGAGCAAATCTTTAATAAAATAATGATATACTTACTCAGAATTCAGTAAACCTCAACAATGACCTGCTATTGACCTTATATGTGTGTAAAAGCACATGTCTAATACATGTTTCAGGACACTTACCGTTCAAGACTGGAGCCTGAGACTCCTGGCGTAGAAGCTGCAAAAAAAAATAACACTTCTTATAAACAGGACACAGCCCTTAAACCTTACAGCCAAAGGTGCAATACACTGATTTAGGAAAAGCAATTAATGTGATATAATGACCTGTTCAAACAAAGACCTTAATCTATTTGAGAATGAAATGGAAGATCTAAAAATTGACATCCATTGACTCTCCCCATGCAGTCTGAATAGACTTGACCTATTTAGAAAAAAATATTTGAGGAGATTCAGTCTTTAAATGGATTTTACGATTATAATTTGAGCATATATAGTAAAAATACCTATAAGATAAACATAGAATGGTGCTTGATTTCAGTCAACATTGATAACTGACGTGTAACAAGAATTTTTATTTGGTCTTTTTAACCATTTTTATACTTCGGTATTTTTATGTTTCTGAATTTGTCACCACAAAGCAAAATAAACTAGACACTTGCTCTGCAAGGGGTGAAATTTCAACTGCCCCTATAAGAATGAACTGCTGTTCTGTCTCTCTTTTCTCCGTGAATGGATATGTGGAGCGGGCGGCTCTGATTGGCCAGGGACGCGCTCCTCTTGTCATTTTCGCTCATATGCCCATGAACGCCACTGGGCTCAGTGCGCGCTGCTCCGATCCAACTTCAAACCGGTTCTGTCAGATTACTGAGAAGCACGCGGCTTTTACGATGGATGCTACTATTTATGAGATCATACTGGGAGAGCTTGCGGAGCTGAATTGTAGTTTGATAGAACATTTTCAAGACACTTTTTATGAGAACGTTTCATTGGCTCTGATGAACGCCGACGGTGAGATGCCATTTTTTGTGTTCAGACTTTTATTTTTTAATTTTTGTTTGCTACATCTTTTTGTATTTATTTCTATATCCCTATGTATTGCATACCCTCAAGGTTTATATTGTAATGCCACCACGGATGAGATTGGAACCTGCTGGCCGCGCAGTGGCACTGGCAGGATTGTGGAGAGACCGTGCCCTGCTTATATCAACGGAGTGAAGTACAACACAACCAGTAAGATATTTCAATATAGGGAAAAGTTTATTATTATTATTTTTTTGATAAAATAAACGCGACATTGTAGGGATTATTAATTTATACACATTCAAAAAGTTAGATTTAAATGTTGATAGATATTGTTAAAAGTCCTGATATCATTTAAGACTTGCAGTTGATGATTTAATTTTATCATGTTTAACAAAGACCTTTCTTGCTCGTTTACCCTCCTTCTGTTCTGATGTAAAGCCCCACTAACAATGATCCATTACATCTGCTGTTTCTGGAACAGCTGCTTGGGAGATATTTTCCAATGGGCTTTAAAGGGCAATTCTAAACCAAGTGTTTTCATTGTAAATCTCAATATCTCACACTGTGTCTTGTAGAAGTAGCAACTCATTCCTCTTTACCATTTATCACGTGTTATCATATTACTGCAACAAACTTCAATGTGTTTCATTGTGACTGAGGAGCATGAAGTAGGGATTAACTTTATTTCAAAAAGGAAGTAATTATGCCTTTTATAAAGATAAGTAACAACTGGAAAAACAAATTTATAAATAACTTTGTTTCTGTTTATTCACTTTAAATCAATACTTTCTGGATGGATGGCTCTGACGATTTGCGGTTATGTCCCAATCTTACAGTTTTCTCTGTAAAATAATCGATTATTTGCCTAGGTAGTTTTTACTTTTTGGACAATGGATTGCACAGTGTTCTGTAAGATGTTCAGACTCCGCTTTAAACATTGTCACTACTTTTTACCTAGGCTGTCTGCTATTTTCTTTGGTCTTAATGATGCTCTTTAACAAACCCAAGAGGCCATCACAGAACAGATACTGAGATTGAATTACATACATGTGTACATGAGATTTGAAATTGATGTGTTCATACATCATTTAGGGGTATTACAGTTAGGTTTCTATCTATCTATCTGTTGTACGGACGGACGGACGGACGTCTGACAAAAGGGCTTTAAAAAAAGTAATCAATCATGGGGTATGGGTTGGGTTTTATTTTTTAAAACAAGTAAATGAGCATTTGTGGACAATGTCAAAATTATCATTGCTGAATCAGAAGAGAAACTGCTTGTTGTAATCTTCAGCAAGATAGTCATAAAAGTGGTTACTTCATTAGGATCTTTATGTTAGGTTATTGTGATGGCATCTTTATATGACTTTGGTATTTTGACAGGAACAGAAGGAAAAGAACAGAGAAAACTAATCTTTTAAAGGCTTGCATAACATTTAAACCTTGTACTTTGTAAAACCTTGATATTACTATTATAAATTTTAGTCCAGATATTTTTTGAAACTCTATTTTTTATAAAAACATGACACAATATTTAAATTCCATTATTTTTCTTCAGTTTGGTTTAATCGACTAATTATTTTAATTGACTAATTATTCTACATTTTTTATTTGTGATGGGTCAAATTTCTTTGGATTTGAACAGAATATCTCTCCATTGTCTGGCATTATACCGATGCCTTGTTTGTGGAAACAATGACCACAGATATTTTAGGCCATCAGATGTTAGTTTACACCTTACTTTCAGAAGTACTAAAAAAGACACAAAAACCCCAGAAGTTAAGTTTATGATGTGAAAATTGCTTTGCATAGTATAAATAATTACATTTGCATATCTTCGACCTATGAATTACACAGTTTGGTCATTTGGATTCGACGTGCATTTTGATAAAGGCATAGACGATTTTCACACGCCTTCTCCTGAATTGCAAATGTACTTTACTTTGCAATTTCTTTGGAGATTTGCTTTGCTCATGAAAAAAATCTTCTAAAGTTCAGGCCAAAAGACGAGAAATATAATATGTTGTTATCATATTCGTCTTTCCCCCTCTAAACGCTATTGTAATATTGTAGTATTGTTGTAATGTAGTATTTCTATATGGGCTGATTTATGTGAAATGTCTGGAAGAATCTTTGGCCCAAAACCACTTAATATACACTGCTCAAAAAATAAAGGGAACATGTTAAAAACACAATATAACTTCAATCGAATCACACCTCTGTGAAATCAAACTGTTCACTTAGGAAGCAACACTGATTAATATGTTCTCCCCTTCTCAGTACCTATGCATTGTGGCTTATGTTTTGGTTACTTTTAGATGTTGGTGGTGCTTTCATACTCGTGGTAGCATGGGGTGGACTCTACAACCCACACAAATGATTCAGATAGTGCAGTACATCCAGGATGGCATATCAATGCGGGCTGTGGCAAGAAGATTTGCTGTGTCTGTATGTGCTGGCTCCAGAGGATTGGAGGCTGTGCTCACAGCCCAACACAGGATGCAGGATGCTTGGCATTTGCCAGAGAAAACCGCGACTGGCAAATTTGCCACTGGCATCCTGTGCTCTTCACAGATGAAACCAGGTTCACAAAGGGCACATGTGACATTTGTAACACCTTGGAGAGCGATCTGCTGCCTGCAACATCCTTCAGCATGACCGGTTTGACAGTGGGTAAATAAGGGTGTGGGGAGGCATTTCTTTGGAGGGCTGCACAGCCCTCTATGTGCTCGCTAGAGGTAGCACGACTGCCACCATATGGTCCTCAGTTCCTACTAATGCAGGACAATGCTACCCTTATGTGGCTGGATTGTGTTAGCAGTTCCTGCAAGATGAAGGCATTGAAGCTATGGCCTGGCCCGCCTGTTCCCTAGACCTGAATCCAATTCAGCAAGTCTGGGACATCATATCTCAGTCCATCCACCAATGTCGCATTGCACCACATACTCTCCAGGTCTTGGTGGATACTTTAGTTCAGGTCTGGGAGGGGATCCCTCAGGATACCAACCGCCACCTCATCAGAAGCATAACCAGGTGCTGTAGGGAGATCATACAGGCACGTGGAGATCACACATAATACTGAGCCTCGTTTTGACCAGTTTTAAGAACATCACATCAAAGCTTGATCAGCCTTTAGTGTTTTTCCTCTTTAATTTTTTCTCTTTGATAAATTTGATTTTGATGTGATTTTGTTTTCAGCACATTCAAGTTTATTCAGTAGAAAATATTTAATGAGAATATTTCATTCATTCAGATCTAGGGTGTGTTATTTGAATGTACCATTACTTTTTGTAGCAGTGTATACTAATAAAGCATAGCATCTAAAAGAGACACGTGAGATTGGAGAATTCATAGTTTTTGAAAAAAAATATTACCATTACAGTAACATGTACCATAACAGTACCATTACCATAACATGCATATGTTTCCTAGAATGTGCAGTAGTTTGTAGATTTGCAACCAAATGCTTAGCATTATTGCTAGTAGATGCTAACTGACATGCAAACTGAAAATTCAATGTAATATTTTCTACATTCAAAATTTCAGTCAGTTAATGCTGAAACTGGGTGCTAGTAGCCTAAATATGTAATCTGAAAGGAACATATATCTAAAAAAAAACAGGTTCAAGAGCAAAATCACAGATTGTATACAGTAAAAGGAATGAATTTGTGGAATGCATTTCACAAAATTAAAGACTAAAATTCCAAAATTATGCAACATTAATAATATATGACAGGGCTCACAAAATTGATAGGAAGACATTTATGACATTTATTACATATTGAATATTTGAAAATACTATAAATACCAAAAGGCAATTACAGTAAAGGTAAATAACTAAGATGGATATAAATACTGTAAAGACATTGAGTAGCAGACCTGAATTACAGTCGTAAAATTAAGTTTGTTAATTATAAGATTGTTTTTCTCTCTGCTCCTTTTCATTTAAGATGCATTAACTTGGAAGTTATATTGTGCACATAATTATGTATGTATTTTAAAGTCACTTCTGTTTGAAAATGAAATGAAAAGAAATTAATGAATAGCTTCAGAGAAATACATTGTCAGATGAGTTACCAAAAAGGAGCAAGTCCAACCTTAAACTATAAAAAGCAAGGTTAAAATGATAATTATACGGATTATAGCATATCTTTTTAATTCATCTATCTATTTGCACATGGATGAGGAGATTTTAAGCTGATGTAAAATGCACTGTTGTCAGTACAAATAACCTCAGCAATGTGTTGATGTTACATGTATTACAGGCCAAATTAAATATCATAGATGATAACTTCTTCATGGACCACTGCCCTGATGAATAAGTAGAAGCCCTAAAAACCTCTAAGTAACTTGACTTACTGAAAGTCCCCCGAGAGGATTATAATCAGTCCTGTATTCTCTGCAAAATATCAATTATGAGCAAAAATTTACAGTAAAAACCCCAAATTTATGGTTGTGCTTCTGTATTGTTTGTTATGTCGAGTTAAACTAAAATACTAAGTGAGTTTTTTTATTTGCAGACTTATAAACACAATCAGCAAATAGGATTTATAGGATGAATACTTGTGTATTGCTCCAAAAATGTGATCTTTCAGTCTGAGGTTGGCTTTTTTTAAATCAACAAAGCTACTATCTCTGTAAGCTGAAACAAAGCAGCTGCTTTGGGTTTTTTCTATGGCTCTGACTACATGTTTACATAAGTTTACAATGAGGAGGAGGAACTTTAATTGAAGAGTAAGGAACAATTTATCTCTTAGAGCTCTATGCAACAGCTTGCTAAAAGAATTACATTTCGAATTCTTTGGAGTAATTTTACATTTACGATGTTACAACGTAAACCTCTAGGCATTATTTATATTATATATAAATATGTATATATATAATATTACTTAATAAATATCATGTATGATTTATGTATGATTTAATAAATATATATATATGATTGACAGTTGCCACTAATCACCTATAAGCAAAAATTGAGGTGGCAATAAGCTTCTTGTTCTAATAAGCATCATTACGGTTATCATGAGGAACAGAAAGATGGACTTTCAGTTTACAAGCTACAGTTAAACCTAATAAGGTATGACCGCAATAGATATAACCCTCTGTGGAAGCTTTTAGCTGGACTTTCATTGTGATTTAAGACATATTTTCTCTTTTTGCTTAAAAAAACAACAAACAGTTAACCACCCAAAGGAGCTAAACACTTCAAAAGATCATTTAGATTGCCACACTGTTTCAAATTCGTGAGACAACGAAATGAAACGTGAGACAATGTTAAAAAGCTAAGCTGATGTACATGTTGACAGAAAATGTTGACAGGAAGAAAAAGCTTTTGTTTAATAAGGCCTGGAAATTACAACACAGCTACTGGTGCCTGTGGGACTTGGTAGTAGAAGGAAAAAAAAGAAAAAACTAGCCATTCCTTGTCCCTCCCATATTTTCTATACTCATTGTAAGGGCTCTGGGTTATTCTAAGGTTTAATATTAAAAAGAATGTAACAACAGCATTTTATAGCTAAAGTAACATTAAAATTTTTATATTAATTAATATTTTATAAGAATAATATTCTATAATGTTGAAATGTTTGGCTCATTATATTCTGAACTATATTACATAATGAAAACAATGACTTAATTTCATAATTCATCCTAAATATATAAATTATAAAATATAAATTTGCTGTTGAGAAATGTTTACTTAATTCCAGCCTCTTTTATTTCAAAATTTAACTTTAAAAAAGTAAGCTTTTGTTCCTAGTGATAATTTTTCCCACTGCCTTTTTATTTCATAATGAAAATTTTTAACTGAATGGCTTAGTTGTTCAGCATCAGCATCAGCAGGTTGGACCTGCAACCCCATTTACCGATAACATAAGAAAACTGTAATGGGTGAGAGAATTTGTGGACTCAGAATTTGACCAGACTACAAGGGATCAGTTTTAACAATTTATTAAAAAGGAGAGTAGCCACTGGAACCGTTATTTCTGGAGGGAGATGCAGAGGTGAGGTTCCAGCACAGCATGTCTGACTGATACAAGAAATATAGAAGAATGACCTCAGAGGGTGTGGGAGGAGACCCAAGAGTAAGGGTTGGAACCGGGTAACCAGAAGGCTGCAGGGAGTCCAAAATGTGATCCAATAACTGAGTCGGAGGGGAAGAGCATGGATCAGAACCAGGGAGGCAGATGGGTGAGAAGAGTCCAATCCAGAATCAGAATCTTAATGCGGACGAGTGTCGGAACCAGGGGATCAGATGGCTGGGAAAACTCCAAGGCAGAATCCAGAAATGTGGTCAGAGGTAGAAAAAAGGTCAGAGGCAGGCAGGCACAAAAACAGATCTGAAAGGTGCTCAGAAAATCTCAAGGTCTAAGGGGAAAACTGATCACAACAGGAAGGCAGAGAGAAATAGAGCTGGACGTGACTTACCATACGGTTGACAACAATCTGGCACCAGCGTCTGGTCTGAGGTGAGCTTATAAAGGCATCAGCACAGGTGGAGATAATGAGCGTTGATGAGGTTAGAGCAACAGAGCAGATGGAGATGATTAAGTAATCAGACCAGAGCTGGTGACCAGAATAATGACACAAACCTAACTATCATCCCTATTTTTTAAAAGGTCCAATCATAGCATTTTGAAATAGCATCTTCTGACATAGATCCACCCAATGATGGGCTTCTGTTTATGCTATTGGGAAGAAAATCATCATTATTAAATAAAAGTTTGGCCTTTAAGGGTTACATTTTCGAAATTAAAACTACTGGATTCAAATAAAAATGCCTCAAGAATCATTTATATAATTTGATTAAATTGTCAAATTCAACCATTATTTTCTTTATTGTGTAATATATTTCAAATGAATGAGCTTAGAATTTCATGGTTAGGTAATATAAATCATAATATTGAGCTAAGAATTGTACTTCAGTTATTTCACAATTTAATAATAACATTTCACATTATCTTTGCCACATTTAATATTTTGTTGTATTTGTTCAAGTAGCTATATAATTCATGATCACTTATTTACTTTGAACACTGGTGTTCCATATTTTATTGTTATAAGTTAAAATTTTACAGTATATTATTTTACAACCTTTACTGCAAATGTAAAATTAGTTTCTTTAGCAGAAAAATAAAATACAAAAGCAAATCATGGTTGTGACTGCATTATGCCATGGGAAGCTGGTCTGGGTTTATTGGAATAGGAATGTGAAATTTAGTTTTTAGAATATTCATAAGCTGCAATGAAAGAGTCAAAGACAAAAAAAGAAAAATAAATTTGGAAGAGGGATATTCACAGATGCCCAACTTCCAGTCTGACTGAGCTGGAGTTAATTTGGAGAAAAAAATCACTCTGTAGATTTTTAAAGTTGGAATACATGACCAACTTGCAGCTGCAATTAACAAAATGGAAACAAGTTTAAAGTGTTTAAAGAATTTGCATGAAACTTGATTTTCTTAGAATTGAAAAGTGATGCATTTGACCGAAACCCATCTCTTATCCATTTTGCATGATCACAGTGTGCTGCAGTGCGATTCAAAGCTATTAAGTATTGCAGCTTTGAGGTCTTTTTTGCGCTCAACAAATGTCACTGTTCTCTGCTTGCCTTAGGCAAACAGTTGTAGTCTCACATAACTTAATTTGCACCATTTTTTATTGTGCCTATGTGATCATAATTTGCCTGATTAACCCAAATTATAGTCCAGCTGTTTCATTTATTTTTAAGTCCTGATACTTTGCTCTGGAGTTTCTCTTCTAAATTTCTCAAGTGTAATATTACATTCTTATTTGATTACTGCAGAGGTTTCAGTTCTGTGTTCATTATAATCATGGTTTTGTGACGGTGTCATTGCAAGCATTAACATATCTAATTAAAGTTTATGAAAAGAAGGCAATAGCATAATGGTAAAAACACGATTTATCATTCCAATTATTGTTTATGTGAAATAGATGAGTCTATGCAAAAATATGTTTGTTCTGCTTGCATGACAGATCTATAGGTATGATTTATTTATTAAATGAAAGAAATAAAACAGGACGTTTAATAAATACATAGACACCTTTTTGTGCAAAGAGAGCCTTTATTACTCCAGGCAATCATTAACTGGAGAGCACAATGGGAACTCTTTTCATGGGCACTGCTTTCCCATGGAAACACCTCTTTTTTCAACCGTCTGCAGAATTCATGCTGTCTATGACCCTTGACCTCACTTAACTGGGCTCTGTTGTGGGACAATCTGTATTAACCGATCATAGCTGACTTATTCTCAGAACAGTCACGTTTGGATATGGGTCTTTACTGTATTACATACATACACACACACCAACAAGTGTGTATTTTTATCCATATTAAGACTTTGCATTGACTAATATTCATTTTAGTTATGGCATTTATGCCTATCCCTGACATTTACCCTATCCCTAACCATTATCAGAATATAACCTTAACCCAAAGTTAATTCAAACCACACCTCTAAACTGACTCTCTATAGTTAAAAATTGGTGTCTGCAACATTACGACCAGCCTTTGGTCCCCATAAGGCCTGTTGGTCCTCAGAGGTTTTGTAAATATACCGAAAACAGTCATAAATACGTAACACAAATAAGGACCAACACACGTTTTGTCACACTATCCTTGTAGAGACTTTCCACTACCTCCCTTTTATTTCACACTCATGTCAATGGCCTGACCCTACTCCTTACCCTAACCATTACAAACACATTCTTAACCCTAAATCTGTCCTAAACTCGATTCATACATTAGTCGTAAACCTGACCCCCACCCCAAGAAGAGAACATTTCCTCATTGGGACTAGTGGTTAGTCCTGACAAGTCCCCAAAATGTAGCATATTTCAAGGAAATTGTCCCCACAAGGTAATAACTACATGGCCACGCAGAAACACACAGACACAGACACAGACACACACACTCAAAGTGAGCTTCAAAAAGGCAGATGCTAGGCAGGCCCTCGCAGGTATTATAAATTCACAAACAGCTGTAGGTACTCCTGTTGAGTTTCCCCCCAAAAAGTGGGTTTGGTTTATCATCTTAAAACAGCTACAAGAATGAAATATGAAAATTTTTGGGTGAAAATTAGGTTGTATATTATTGTTGAGGAAGGGATTAAAAAAGCAAGCTTCTTCATAGCCAGACAGTTCTCATATCAACCCTGCTGGTTGGATTTGGCCTTTCTGCATGCTGTTTGCATCATCAGAGTGTAATCCCCCATGAGCTGAATGTCATTTTGGACGAACCTCAGCCCTCTGAGACCCTCAGCAGTATAAAGCTGGCAAATATAAAGCTTTATCTGAAAAAAGGTCCTCACCTTACAATTTATCTTCCAGCCCACTTTTCACTTCACTGCTTGAAAATGATATGGTTTTGTCAAGAACAGCAGAGAAAACATCAATATTTCTAATTATAGCATTGACAAAAAATTCACACCAGATATTGACCATTTAATCCATTCACACAGAGGAATTAAAACAAATGAGTCTATTCATTATGTGTATTAAGGTGAAATAGCATTGGGAATAGGCATTCCACCTGCTGCTAAAATACATCAAATGCTGGTGTTAATGAGACTCTGGAGATGTCTCTTATATGAGATAAGATAAGATATAAGATAAGATAAAAAAGGATTTTCACACAAGACTAAATGATAAAAAAAGAACATAGATCTAAAGGTTAAGCTGTACAATGTAATATAAATTAAAAACCTTCCATAAAATTATATATTAAAGTGCAATTATTAAAAGAAAAATATTTAATCATGTAAAAAATGCATCTGTTTGTTGGGCATTTACAGGCCACTCTGTCTCCCTTTTACAAATAGCCAAAAAGCGCAATTTACAATAATCATTATGCTGCTGTTTCTTTGAAAACTGCTTAAGACTAACTGCCTTGTCAACTCCAAGGTCCTCTGGTATTCCATAGTCCTGCGATGGCAGGCTCTCCACTCATGATCAGAGTTGTATAATACATGTCCAGAAAGTAAAAGGCCTGTACAGAGATCAGTTACAACCAGTTCGATTTTTAAGCACCACAATGCAGACTAATCACCAGAGGTGCTAATCACCTGGTTAAGTGAACAGGATGAAGGAAAACAAGGCAGGGTTTTTACTTTCTGGACCTGGATTATATAACTCTGCTCATGATTATCCCTGCTTACAAGCTGAGAGCTCAAGCCTGGAAGGCAGTTCACTCTCCTTATTGCAGGCATATTCCTCAGAGCAAGCCCTCCTTGCCAGCAGGTGACCCTAGGTCTTTCTGGTGCTCCAGCCTCTACCAGCCAGTGTGGATACTGACCAGTGTGGACATTGACTACAAAGCTTCCAGCTTTTTCAGTCCGTTCACAAATGTCCATCTTTCTTACTTAAAATATGCTAGCTTATGCTCTATTTGTTGCCTTTTCCTCATGTGATGCTTGGTAATGCAAGCACTGTATAGAACTTTATTAATAGGAGATTGTGCATGCCCAACAGCAGAAACCTTCATAAAACTTCTAATTGCACAGCTGATACCTAACTGGAGGGTGCATCTTCATTTTAGAACAAAGTGACAGGCCTCCAGAAACAGCATTTAGATTCTGCTAGGTCACAATGGATCTCATCTGTAGCAAGAGAGAATTTAAAATGACAAAATAGGTCAGGCTATGAATAGAATTGGGACTTAACATCCCAAGAGCAGGTGTTAATTAAAACAATGCTTTACTGCATCCAATCAAAGCCCACCTTATGAGAAAGTTCAGCAAATTTTAGTCTAAGGTTTGATGACGTTTATTTTGCCAAATGCATAACAAGCAGTGACCACAATGTAAAGAGAAGAGCAAATTCTTTTCCCCTTACATCGTTAGTCTCAGAGGTGAACATTTAATGCAACAGATTTCAGTGCAAGAAAAGGTTGACCTACTCTCATAATATCATTACCATCCCTTGCGCTTTGAACTCTTAGTGGTTGAACTTTCAATTCTTTCAGCGGAAAGCTTTGCTGGTTACAAATATAAACTGAAACACAGTAAAACATGTCAGCTATTTCACATAGATTAGTGAGCTCACATATTTAACAGAACATTCAGGTAGGTGGTTATGAATTCTTTACTATTTCTGCAAGTTTAAATTAATATTAATGTCGCAGTCTAGAGTTTCTTAAGAGCTTTATTCATTTTTAAACTTCACAGTGACCTGTTTTCTTTTTTTCTTTTTTCCTTGGTATTTATGTAATTCTTTGTTCTACATGAAACAAGCATTAGAGTAGACTTGCACATGTAACTTTAGGACACTTCTGTCTCTTCTTTGTTACAGTAATGTTCTTTCTTTCAAGCCCTGGGCTATATAAAAATGATAAAATCAACATAAGTTTTAGTTATTTGAATTTAAGCTTTTTCTTGTTATTTGTATGTTCACCAAAACCCATGCAAAGATGATTTAGTGAATATATTTACATCTTTCAAATTTTTAATTTGAAAATATAGTACAAAGCTGTGTTGCTTTCTGTCCATGCAGTGAGTTCCTCCTTTGCAACATAAGGTAGTGGTCCACTTTCTTTTTCTGCATTAGAAATGTATTGATTTTCTTATCAGTCTTAATAACGTCTGAAACTTATCAGTGCCACTCTGCAATCTCAGACTGTAGGAGGACAGTGAAGCTTTATCTTTATACAGAGTAGATGAGTGCGTGCAACCCTACCTCAATGTCAGGAGCAAACATAACACGGAAATTAGAGATTACTGAACCAAGATAGCTTTGATCTTCTAAACTAAGGGGGGCACATAAAAGGACCCTGCTTTTAGAAAACACACACTGCCTTAAAAATTGACTCAAGCTATTGAAACAGTTTACAGTTAAATAACTTAATAGGTATAAACTTCCATGTTTTTGACATTTTATGGGGTTGATGAACACAAAGCAATGTATAACTCTGAGGTGGAAGGAAAACGGTACATGGTTTTTACAAACTAAATTATGTGTAAACATTTCTTCAACCCAAATAAAGAACCTCCTGCTCACAATTTGTTATGAGATGTGTACAGAACACATCAAACATAGGAAAGAAGGTGCTCTCAGCAGATAAGACCCAAACTGCACCATTCAGTGTACATGAAAAAACGATGGGATGAAAAAAAATAAAACTGCGTATCATCCTGAAAGCACTATCTACAGTATAAGGCACTGACGTGGTAGTTTGAATTTGTCGAGAACAGAGTATATCATTGTTTTTATAAGTCAAATTGTAAACCTGAGTTAAGATGATTAAATTGATTGCTCACATAAAATAACATTAAAATGCATTATCCAGGGATTGTTCTGAGGATGGCGCTGTACATTGGAGCAGTGGCAGTGTTGCCTTGCAGCAAGAAGGTTCTGGGTTCAGGCACTGCCTGGCGTCATTCTGCATGGAATTTGCATGTTCTCCCCGTGAATGCGTGGGTTCTCTCCAGGTACTCCAGCTTCCTCCCACAGTCCAAAAGCATGACTGTTAGGTTAGGTCCCTAGGTGTGTGTGTGTGCATGTGTGTGCATGAATCTGCATCCCTGTGTGTCTATGTGTTGCCCTGCGACAGACTGGCGTCCTCTCCTGGGTGTACCCTGCCTTACGGCCATAGTCTGCCGGAGATAGGCACCAGCCTAACTGTGACCCTGACGGATGAAGTGGGAGAAGATGGATGGATGAATGGTTCTGAGTTGTGGAAACGTTCATGACTATGGAAACTGTTTACATACACTGTATTTGAAGTCTAAACAATTTCTGGTGAAAGAATTGAGCCAGTACTTTGGCTAACATTTTTTGTCTTAAATAGAAAACCTGGCTCTAATTTCCACAGATTAACAACTTTGCTGAGGGCTTATCACAGAGCTGTTTCTCCTTAATTTTAACTGCTCTAGTCAAGTCTGGCTACATGGCTTGTTTTTTTTTCTTTGAAGTTTTGATGCTCTTAACCAGTTTAAGATTTTTATTTTTGTTTATAAGATGCTACAATACTTTGCCTAAAGATGAATCATCTCTAAATTGTAGTCAGATGGCAGAAAATAATTAGATAATATTCCTAATAAGAAGAATAAAGCTGCAAATGAAGGATTTGTCCATCAGGTAGATGGACAAATCCTTGATTTGTGAGGTGAGAAAGAGCTCTGGAGCTCAAGAAAAAGGTCAAGCTGAAAGAGCACCAGCACTGGGCAAGCCAGGACCAGCTCTGGAGCTACAAGAGGATGACGATTGATGAACGATTTAGCAGTCCTTTTAAGGGTTAAATTAAAACGTTCTTAAAAGGTACTGACAAACCCCTAACGAGCATTCTTCACACCATCTTATGTTTACATACATTTTTTTGTCTTTCATTTTGATTTTGGAATTTGAACTCCAGCGAGAATAACTTTGCATCCTTGCAGGTTTCGCTTTTCTTTACTTCCCCTAATTGCACCATTAGCATTTCTAGAAACATGTCCTTCACATTGATTCACTCCTGAACGTGCCTCCACATAGGGATACTATATAGATCAGTGGATCAACATTAGATCAACCTCCTTTTCAACACATTTAAATCGAAAGCATAACCAGATCTTTTTAGAGCTGACTGACGTGATGCAGGAGTTTATCCATTTAATTATAGTGTGTTTGAGCAGGGAGGACTCCAGTATAATCTTTTTTTCAATGTACTCCCTTTACGATTATAATTCATTATGTGTGAGAAAAGCATTGTTTTCCTCTTACATAATCCAAGTTCAATTATTTAACCGCCACTGCTCTAGACATACGGCCCTTTTTTTAGAGTTTCGATTCCATGCTTTCAGCTGATTCCCAGCCTAAACAGGTATATTGTTTGTGGTCTAGATCAGGGGTCACCAACCTTTTTAAGACTAGGGGCAACTTTGCGTGGATAGAGCACTGGGGGGTGGGGATGGGCTTAGACTTAACTTTATTAATCCCTTGGGATTACTCCCTTCGGGAAATTGTATAGATGACTTAAATTAACAGTTATA
>JAUZNJ010029130.1:0-15612 GCA_034780135.1 Jordanella pulchra | reverse complement strand
ATAAAAGCCTGAAAAAAGCTCTGGTTCAGTGTCAACCTGTTTGAGTTTATAGCCAGGGAAAACTTTGCAACCCATGCAGTGTAAGTTTTACTCTATATGGTGTCAATTACCTGCCAATCTGGGGTTATTTCACTAAAATGAGTAACATTAACTCTGAAAAGTTTACACTGGCTGTAGAGCAAATTTTATACTAATTTGGAATTGAACCAGATATTATCTTCAACTCTGTAGGTGTTAAAGTAACATTTTGGTTTTTACTACGTACATTTTGACATCAATAAATATAGGAAACATGCTAAAATAGTTTAGAATTAAGTCTTGTTGGTGACAAACTCAATTTTTAGCTCTCCTACCTAACTCTTCAACCATTAACATTACTACCAGAAAGAAATAAAAACCAATATTTAGCCAGTATGTCAGAAATCTGTTTTGTTTTTTTGGTCTAGTAAGAGAACATACGAAAAAATTGAAATTTTACATCCAAAAAGATGATTAAGTTACAGTTGCACTGAAGATTTTTTTTTTACCATATTCAAGAGATAGTGATATGAATTTGTGACCTTTTGCTTCTCTTTTTTCGCTGTTTGGGGTTTAGATTATTACTGATAAATTGTGCCTCTTGGAGTTCTGCTATCATCCTGTAAATGTCGTATTAATGTCTTGATTCTTTGAGAGAGTGCTCATAGTGTGTGTGTTGATATTATGGTCTCTGGAACAATAAAGTATTTTAGTACATTTCAAGGACATAGACTGGTACAAATGTAAATGCTTTTAATTTTGTTATGCTGAGTAGAAATTTCACTTTTATACCACAAAAAAAACTTTGCTACAAAGAACCAAACTGTCTGTCTCTGATGTTCGTCAGACAGATGAAAAATCCTGAGAGGTTACGGCTATGCTCATGCATATCTGCTTCATCTTTTTTTTTCTAAATCTTTGAATCTATATTAGCCCTGTCCAGCCGGAGATCACCTTTAGGTTGTAGCCTTGTGACACAAATAGTTATCAAACAATAACATCAGGAAGCAACCATGTCCATATGAACAGTGGGAACATGGAGGGTCTGATAAGAGGCGTCTGTGGCAGCTGGCAGGTCACTAAACCAGAGCGTTCAGGCGCTCTGGGCTGACCAGAGCAGTCCGGCTGTGTAAATGGGATAAAGAGGGGACTCTGTGGGTTTATCGAATTTACTTTGGTCTTGGATTTTGTGTGATGAAAGGAATGTGAGGCCAACTCAGCAAGATAAAAAATGCTTTAAGAAAGGGTTAGTTCAGCTGACTTTTACAATGTGAGCCAAACTATATTTAGGGACAGACTGCTGACTGTGTGCACACTGGCTTCACACTGCCTTACAATGCTGTGCATGATTCTGAGATCATTCAGTGTTTATTTATATTTCACTTCCAAAATGTAGATATTGCTTGTTTTTTTTCTAGTGTATGAATTAACCCTCATCAGTACACCGGGGGTCCCAGCAAACACCAGCACTAAATAATATTATCATGTGTGTCAACACAAACAGTCAAACAAACATGCAACCTATGGCTATTGGCTGTTTTCTTTAGTATCATTATTGTTTCTGGAGTAGTAGCATTTGTTGTTTCCCTCTGCAAAGGCTGTTGTCGACGTCTCTTCCTGCAGACACTGGGTGAAAAGATTGTTGTCAACAGCTTGTTGATGACATCCTAGAGAAGAAGCCCAGAGCATTTGACCCCATGTCCTATTATGTTTGTTCTTATTGGATCCATATCCCAGATTTTTCAGCAATTGTCAGCCTGGTGATTGAGCACTACAGTGGAGGAGAAAGAATTCTGCTGAAATACTTTGACAGACTTTTAACAGATGAGAAACCTTAGTAATTAAAGCAATACCAGTAAAAAATACAATCCAAACTAAATAAGACATTTTTACACCAGATGAATACCCTGCTATTTATACACCACCTATTTAGTCTTTTAGTTTAGTTCAGCTAGGAAAATCATGAAAAGATTTTTTGTCAGTATTAAGCCAGCCTGGCTTGGTCTTTATAAAAATAAAGCTGACAGTACTGGATAATATGTGAAAATTAGGATTTTCCTGGCTATTTTTCACAACCCTGGGACGCCTTCAACATACACTCAGCATTCAGTTTACTTCTCACTGGGAAGCACAATAAAAGATGTCCTTTGATTGCTTAGTCTAAGGTTGAAACTGTTTCCATTTGAAGAAGCAGAGAACATGATCAATATGATACCCATGAGGGGACCGAAGTGCAGTTCTCCAATTTTATGGCTTTCACAGCAGGTTTCTTCTCCTCCCCTCAGGGAAAACAATCACACTTTGCACTTAGCAGGAATTAAATCCCATGTCTATTTTTGTGCCACTTTACAAAGACAAATGGTGTCCTCAAGGAAGGTTTGCACTTTTACATTTGAATGTGTGTGATTTCTACTGAAAAAAAGGGTTATCTTCAAAAACCCTCAAATAAAAATAAATATACTTGCAATACATATTGTCATTAAAAATAATAACTAATTCAGAAAACTGAGTTTTAAAAGCTAGAAAATCTGAGTGTATTCAAATTTAGTCCTCAGCAAAAAATATGGTAAAAATCCAAGAGAAAACACAGTAATTACACTGCATTTATCTTTATTTCACCCAGTTAAGCTTTCCCTCCACCTCCCCTTGGTGGGGAAAGGGCTTCTTGGCAGGATGCAATACTGGTCTAATTGAAAATGATCATTTGTAAAACCTAATAATTTTGTTTATGTAGTAGAAGTGAAGTTGAGTCAATGCAATCAGCTGGTTTTCCTTAGATACATTTTTTACTAATCTGTGTGATTTGATTGAATTCTCTCTGTAAAGTGCGATGATATGACATGTGTTGTAAATTGGCACTATATAATTAAAACTCAATTGAATTGAATTAACAATCTATTAAATTACATTTAAAAAGTGTACCATCATATAAAAAGCAAATTTGAAAAGCTTGTCATCCTTTAGGTTCTGAGCAGTTGCTGTACAAATGGTGACATTAATGAAGAAGTTACAGGATTACTGGATTATGAACTATTGATCATGGAAGCAATGATGCCACTAACACTTTTGCTAAAGTTTATTTAATAATATTAGTAAAGAAATAGCAGAAATAGCTGAATGGAGAAAAATGAAAGTTATTTAAAAAAAGACGAGTTTCACATTTTTACAAATTACAGCAAGAACAAAAAGAAATTCTCACATAGATTAAAAAAAACTACAGTCTCAACTCTTTAGATGATATCTATTGAAAATTGTTACTTTTTTGATCTCTTATCTAAATGTTTGTCTAGTTTTCTACACCATTTTATATGGTATCTGCTTCGAATTGAGGGTGCGAACTGTCTTTGCTTTTCTTTATTTTGTTAAGTGTCACTTCCAAGTAAACAGAAGCGAAGCTTGGTCAGATTGGAGCAACATATGATTATCTTTTCATTAATTCTTCCCTTACTAGTAAACAAATCTTGTATTTTGTAAACATTAGAAAAACAATAACTTGGCAAATAAAACTCAATATTGCCAGTTAACAGCATCACGACTAAATGAATAACCAGCCAATAGACTTTCTGGTGGTGTTACGTGGCACTGTCGATGGAATTAGCTCATCTTCTCTTTTGAGTGAAATGCACAAAACATGTTTAAATCCTCAGTAAGGCCTGCTAATCTGTAATCCCACAGCCTTGGTGTTGGCTCTGTTTAGCTCCTGTGTAAGCCCTGTCCAACAACACACAGGTCCGGTTGTGATGCAGAGCGTGGTGTTGCCCTGAGGTCTGATTGGCTGCCCCATAATTCACGGTGTGTGACTGGATCCTCTTCTAGCCTGTTGGAATGAAAAAAAAAGGACTTCAGGAAAAAGCATACTGTGTCAATTAGATTTAAGATGGTTTTTATCTGAAATGGTGGTTTAAATTTAGAATAAATCCTGTAATACTACACAATCCAGGAGGAAAACAATACTTTCCTCACAAGATAGTAGGTTTCAGTTCAAAGAATAACTTCACTTATCATTTATTTACTAGCATTATATGACAACAAATATAAATATTAATTGTAAACCTAAAATTTAAGGCCTTAAAATGACTTCAGTATCCAAATTAATCATACATTATTTGGTATTTTTAAGTTCTAAAGCCTATCGATAAATCAGCATATCAGCTTTATTCACAGTAGTTTAAAAAATATTTGCTACTTATGTGTGTTTCCTTTTTATTTCTTTGGTTGAATTTAAATTTTAATACACATTATTAGATGAAGATCATCAGGGTGAACCCAGAAGGCTCTTAATTATAACTTGTTTGACAGCATGAAGTAGTCTGAAGGGTCTTGGAAACCAACACACATCAACGAATAGTAGAACAGTCATTAATACCTGTCATTCTGAAAAGATTTAAAGTACCAACTCCAATTATTAGAAAGCCAACAAAAATGTGTTCACGTGTACAATGATAACTATCCCGGTGGTAACAAAAGAATCCAGGTTGGTTGGCTTTTTTTCATAATAAATAAAATCATTTGAAAACTGCTTTAATATACAGAAGTGGACACAATTGTTGGTACCCCTCATTAATTTAAAATGAACAAAAGTAATAATAAATACAAAATTCTATGAAAACGAACAAATGAAAATCATTCATTACTTTTCAAAAAAGCTTTAACAGAATGGGTTTTTTTTTAAATAAACTTATGAAGCAGGCCTGAGCAAAAATGCTGGTATCCCCAGAAATAACTGAAAATAATGTAATTAGAATCATAGGTGTCCACATTTTTTTAACCAGTTAGTGGGCCTATATAGGAGTACATGTAGTCACAGTGCTGTTTGGGGACATGGTTTGTAACACCCTCAATGTGGACCAGAGGAAGCGAAGGAAAGTGCTGTCTCAGGAGTTCACAAAGAAAATTATAGATAAGCATGTTAAACATAAGGGCTACTGCACCAACTTCAACCAGCACGATGTTCCTGTTACTACAGCTGCACATATTACTCAGAGATTTCAGATCCACGATACTGCAGCCAGAGCCCCGGCCGTGGCACCAGAAGGAAAATCATGACAAAAAATGGATAATATGAGTTTTAACAAAAGAGCCCAGAACAACTAAAGAGATTAAAGATGAACTTCAAGCTCAACGAATGTCAGTGTCTAATCTCACCATTGTCACACCTAAGTGAGATTAATGGAAGACAGTGAAGGATAACGCCATTGTTAAAAATAAATCATAAATAGCTACACTACTTGACAAGCCACAAAACTTCTTTGAGAATTTTATATGGACAGATGAGCCAAAAACGCAATCCCTACTGGGAAACCTAAAGGATAATTTGTTATGTTTTGGGGCTGCTCTGCTTCATCTCTAACAGGGTGTCTTGAATCTCTGCAAGATAATATGAAATTTCAAGACTATCAAGGAACTCTAGTAAAAAGTTTGCTTCCCAGTGTCAGAAAGCTTTGTCTCAGTCACAGGGCATGGGTCTTTCAACAGGCTAACAATCCAAAACATACAGCTAAATAAACCCATGAGTGGCTTAGGAAAACATTGGACCTCTGAAGTGGTGTTCTATGAGCCCTGACCTAAATACTATGGAGCTTCTTTGGAAGGACTTGAAACATGCCATCTGGAAAAGCCCCCCTTCATACCTGACACGAGTGGAGCAGTTTGCTCATGAGGAGTGGGACAAAACACCTGCTGGAAGTTGCAAAAGTCTCATTGACTGTTACAGGGATCATTTGATTACAGTAGTTGACTTAAAAGGTTGTGCAATAAAATATTGAATTAAGGGTACCATCATTTTAGACCAGGCCTGTTTCACAAGTTTTTTGTTTATATAATTCTGGTGAACATGGTTTTACTTTCATTTGTACATTTTCATATAATTTCTATTCATTATCGCTCTTGTCAGATCTGTTATTTCTGTGACAATTATTGTTTTTTCTTTCCTTACAGAAGAATTGCCAACAATTTTGTTCACAAGTGTATCCTTTTGATGCAGCTTTTAGGCTTCTTTTCCAATAGTTTTCAATATAATACCTGAACTTTTTTATATTATTTTTATCTTAATTTCACTTAACTCTGATCAAACAAAACCAATCAAAATACCCATTTTAAATGTGATCTTTAGGCCATATTTTCCCTATTCCATTGGTGAATTTGTCATAGAACAAACAATAAGGTGATTTCCAAAACACTTTAACATTTTACACAACATAACATCTTAAGTCAAATGACTGGTATTTAATGGATTCATTAGTGTTACGTCCACCTGGCTCGTTTGGTGGGGTAACATTAATGGAGACCACACAAGGATTTTCTAAGTTAATGAAAAATGAAATTGATTAAATTATGTTAAAGAAATAAAACCTGAAAAGGGATTACCTGAAATAAGAAACCAAAATATATTAATACAAAACACAAAACCAACAAAACTCCAAAGATCCATAAGATCCAAACGAAAACAACTGGGGTTCTGAGGAGGGAGAGGGGAAAAGCCTACTGACTGCTGCAGCATGACAGCTTTTAAAGCAGCAGAGCATCGATCAGGGAAAAACATGGCACCTGCAGAAGGCCTGCCTCCAGGACCCTAAAAGAAGAAAAGGCAGAGACCCACCGCAGCCGTAACAATCTGATTTTGGTACACTTCTAAACCTAATAATTGCTAATTTGTTCTCCAATTGTCGTTTTTCCCTTTTTGAAGCAACAACTTAAGATACTTCCAAAAATAATGTGTAAGAGTATTTAAAAGTATTTAAAATAAAAATAAATTTACCCCTTTGAACATATTGCTGGCTCACTTCCACAAGTTTCAGCCACTGAAGTCCTTTGGAATCGGGATGTCATACTTAGACTTGCCCTTCTGTCTGATTGGCTGCGTCGCACAAAGGGCTGTGGTCCTTGCACAGACACAGGGAACCTTCCTCGACTTCCCAAACAGCCTGAAAGAACAGGGACTCTGGTAGAAATCCATGCTTGAGGTGGTTGGGGAACTGAACACGGATTTGCTTCAAACAGGGATGGAGAGACTGGGCAGAAGACAGATCGAGCATTATTGAACATCCGTGCACTTGATTCTTCAGTGCTGTTTGACCTTGAACACCTCTGTAATTTTGGTGAGGCTGGTGGAGATGGTGCTTTGAAAGGGTAGGAGGTATTTGGGTTCTGCTTTGCAACAGGTGGACTGGGAAGTCTACGCTGTAGAGCTGGTGATATAGATGGTGTCTTGTTTGCATGGAGACTTTCTGTTGAGGGGGTTGTAGTTTCCCTTTTTAAGCATAGGGGGCTTGGGAGTCTTCTATGCAAGCTGCTTTGGGTAGACGGAGTGGATGGTAACATACGTCCTTTAGAGACAGGTGGAGTGGCAGGTGGTTGACTATTGGTAACTGAAGGAGGCACTGTAGTTGCACTGATGTTAGGTTGAGGCACAGAAATGTTACCATTTTGATGTACATTAGAGTCTCCTTGAAGTTTGGGAGTTGCTACCAAACTCACTGATGATTTGGCTAGATCTGAAGATTTCCCTAGGGGTAAGATAGTTTTAACTTGCTGGTTTAAAGAATCAGTTTCTATTTCTTGATGTGGTTGAACATCGGACTTTCTGACCTTTAAAAGAGCAGATTTGCTTGAAGAAACAGTCTTTGATGTCTGTGGTAAGCCCCCTTTACTTGGTAATACTGTGCCAGTTTGAACTGAGGCCCTCAGACGTTGAGACACAGCAGCCCTTTTCAGCACAGGTGACTTTCCACTTTTTATAGCCCAATCTCCTCCTGCAGTTGATCCACTTCGGGCATTTTCAAAAGAAGTGTCCATTAGCAATTCTGGAGGAGGTGGGGGAAGACTGTCCAAATCGAAATAATCAATTTTTTCAGATGTCGTACACTCAGATCTACAGCTTGTCATTCCCATACTAAGAACAGCTTCAACATTTCCTAAACCAGGTAAGACGGGAACACCACACCTCTGTACTCCTTTTAAAGGCCCAAGAACTTTGGGACCTTCTCTTATCTCTATACCTTGGCTGAACGTATCAATCAGTTTTTTGACTGAATTTCTGCCCCTGTGAAAGCCAGAAGATGGTTGTGGTGATAATGAAGGGCTTGGTGGAGGGGTGATGTTTTTAGGACACTTGGCTATAATTTTTTCTTCCTGTTTATCATCTCCAACATCACAAAGAGGATTTTCCTTTTGATTGTTGTACCTTGACAGACTTGCCTTGTCTTTAGGTGGCTCTCTATTACTGTTCTTACCTTGTGGACCCTGTTTTTGAGTTATAGCCGGAGACTGTGCTGGTGAATTTCCTGGAGTTTGCTTCAATGTTACAGACTTTGAGTTTCCTCCTACCTTAGTTTTACTCATCTTTTGTAACCTCTGGTTTAAAGCCTTCTGGGTTCTTTCCAGTTCAAACAGAGTAGGATCTTCCCCTCTACTCCGTAAGGATTCTGCCGACCGGGAACGTTGTCCTCTGATAACTGGCTTTTTGATTTCTGTCCTCCGAACAGCTGCTGCTGTTTGAGGTCTCCTTGGAGATTGCACCTCCTCATCTGTCCAGTCTTGTCTAGTGGTCTTTGGGGTTCCTGCTACTTTTACCTTGGCACAAGGGTTCTGCTTTCGAACATATTGTATCTTACCACTTATAGCATCTTTCATTTTGAGAGTCATTTCTACATTTTGACGATTTTCTATGCGTTTGGTTGGTAGACGGAGCGGAGGGGTTTCACAACCCACAACTGAAGGACTTGATTGTGTTTTAAATGCTACTTTTCCACTGTCAATACCCTTATCTCGCTCCTCTTCATCATTGTCAACATCTTCACCATCATCTAGGGACACTGACCCTAACAGTGAATCTCTTTGGTCATTAGGCATTATAGTACATGCTGAATCAAATGAGTTAAGTGAAGTCAGGGAAACACTTGGACTTATTTGTGTAAGATACTTTGTACTGGATGCCCCAGTAATGTTCATAGATTTGAAATCTATAGGACTAACTAGAGTTCTGTTTGTTCCAGTGGACCCACAACTCTCTCGTCTATGACGTTTTTCACATCCATTTAGAGATTCATTCTCAGCCCCAATACCACTATCTTCGCTAAACAAAGCTAAATCCTCAGCTCCAGGCTTGCGAAAAGAGGACATTTCAATTCGGGTTAAGAGTCGCATCAGCCTAGCTTCCAGTGTACGTTTTACTTTCAGTTTTTCTTCTAAAAGTTTTGATACTGAGGCATAGTATTCCACTGCCTCCTCCAAAGCAGAGTCTCCAATTCCACAAACAGTCCGACTCACATTCCTCATCCTCTGAGTGGTGTATTGAAGCAGCTGTTGCAACAAATCTGGTGGAGATTCAGTGAAAGCAGGGACAGAAGATGAGAGATTTTTCATTTGGCTTGGCCATGCAAGATGTTCTCCATTTTCTTTCAAAACCCTTTCCCCTTCGTCTGCCATCTCTTCCAGTCCCTGATTTATTTCATCATAACGTAAAGCCATGAAGGCTACCATTGGCTGCACGGAAATCTGAGTCTGGGTGGCTTGTTCCATAAGCCCAAGAACAGAATCATATTTGTTTATACTGGGATTCAAAAAGGCGTATGCAGCTTGATGGGCCCTTACTAAAGGTTCTGGAAAGTCCACTTTTTGATCTGTCTTCTTGTCTTTCTTTCTGGGACCTTTTGTCCCTTTAGCCACTTTCTTTGGTTTTCTGTTAGGTTTTTTATCAACCAAATCCTGCCTTTCAAAGTTTTTCCCCTTTCTTAGTGGCAACGTGGCATTTTCTGTTGCTGTACTCTCCTCCTTATCTATGTTCTTTATCTCTGTAATCACTTCTTCAGGAACATGTTTCTTTTTTTGTGGTGTGGATGGTGCCTCTTTCTGAGATGCATTGTTCCCCTTTATGTCCACCTTTACAGTTCCATTGTTCTTCCCTCCATCTTCACTTATCTTGATTTCTTGAGGTATAGATGGTAACATTCTACCCTTCCTCATGGCTCCCAAACTGCCCAAATTGGTACCTTTAGAGGGTGAGCAGCCCATCTTTAAGTCTTGAAACTACAGAATGACTTATCTCCAACAGGGATGAAAACGCATCCAAGGTCCTTATCCTCCTGGTGTATCTGCCATTTTCAGAAGGCTGAAGCTGTACAAACAACACAATCCTTTTCAGCAAGGTTTCTGCGAAAACAGAATGCGGATAAATCCATTTAAAAAATTGCTTCCACACATCACAAGAAGGAAAAATAAATCCACTGATTGTCCCATCACATTTATTAAAATTTTACTGTAGACTAATCTGAAATGCATCCCTCTGTACCTTGCAGAGGACGAGCAGCTGAAAGGATTAGTGGGGCTTTCAGTGAACTCCTCCGCATGACCATATGGCATGTTAAACCAAATAAAACTCACCTACTGTAAGAACATAAGCTCATTTGTGTAATAGGGGCTGGCCTTAGGTGGCTTTTTATAGCCTGTTAAACAATATTTTACTTGTTAGCTCCTTCCTCAAAGCAACACAATGGAAGTCGGCTCATTGAAATAATAGTGAAAGTTATTTGTACTCATCTGGCAAGACAAAAGCACAACTTTATAGTTTTAATCTTACATTTGTGGTTGCAGCCTAAACCTTACTTAAAATGTTTTTTATAGAACATATTCTTAAAACAAAAACTCAAGACAATATCCATCTTAGTTGTAAGTTTAAATTGTACAATCTCCTTCTGCCTGGTAAAATTTTGCAGCCAAATTTAGATATCTCTTACAGAATATGAAACAGTTGAGAAATTAAGCCATTTTGTTTTGTTACTTATTTACATTTCTTTCAATTTACTCTGCATAGCATGAAAAAGGTTTCCACTTGTGGCTTGTTTGGGGCTTTATTAGAGAGTCACGGAGACTTAACAAGTGAATATTTCCTTTGAAGCAAAAGATAAATAAAATGTGCATTAACCAATATAATGATTAATAAGGCTGCACTTTACCTAAAACAGCAATAATGTGGCCAAAAACATGTTTCATGAAATAATTAAATGTGATCACATTAAAACATAAAGTTTGTATTTTTGCCTAAATATTGTACTATTTCCTCTTTTTTTACTTTATTTTGAATGTCTCTCAAAATATATTTTTAATATTTCTTTTTGCATGAGACGCCTAATTAGCCTCTGGTTTTGTTGAATGTTGGAAGAAAAAGACTAACAGATGAATAACCCAAGAGCAGATAAATTGTAGTGTAGACAGCATGACATGAAAAAGTCAAGCTTTTAAACCGCAATATAAGAATTTTCAGACAACTCAAAAAAAAGAGCATTTAAGAATTTTTTTTAAGAAAACATTTTCTAAAACATCTCTGATTTTAAATAATTGTTTGTATAGTTACATACCCTTCTGCACTCATGTAATTGTGACCAACAACAAATCTAAGCATTTTTCATTTTTTAAAGTGATAAACAAATTATAGCAGACTTTGAAAAAAAAAAATTAGAGGGTCTATTTCATGTAAAAATAATTTTTCTGAGCTTTAAAATTATTGCTATCCCTTTATCAAACCATGTACAAAGTGGTATTTCACTTGATTGATGAATGTCTCAGTAATCATGGATTTTGCTATCTAAGCAGCAGCCCCTCACATCCAAAACAATTAGTGGCCATTACTGTTTTACACAGGACAGTAGTGGTAACCCCTACCTTGTCTATACCATGCCTGCCCAGTAAACATGCCCACTTTCTCTGATCAGCAAAGATAAAACGTGAGACACAACCTTATAATTCCTGTTTAAAGTTGAAAGAAAGTGGTGTTTTAAGCAGCCAATCTGCACAGTGACAGAAATTGACATTTTTTAACTAGTGATTAAGTTATGAAAACATGTTTTGGGACTGCAAGAGATCTCAGACTTCCTAAAGAACCCAATTGCCAGAAATGGTGTGACACTGCACAGTCATCAAATGGGTAGCACAGACACTGGGAGAGGCAGCATCGCAGTGAAGGCTAGAGTCTTTCTTCCCCATTAAGAGAAAAAAAAAATAATAATTTCATAGATTAATTCTACATAGTGTAAAATGCATTGTTTTGTCATATCTGCCAATAATTGACTGCAGAAGGGTTTTTGTTTTTAAAAGCAAGATATACAACCTATAATAGGCAATTACATTAAAAACACGTATAAAATGTGATTAAACATCAGTTTCCAACATTTGGTTGATATTTATGGCCTAGCAGCAATCCGATTTAGAGTTTACACCCCAGGCAAGTGTTGGACCAGAGGTGGTGCAGGGATAAATCTCTACCGTATGAAGGCCTTAGTCCGTTACATGTCCATTGTGGGTCCTTTAACCTGTCCTTCCCTCTCTCTATATTAAAAAGCTTCCTCATAAGAGCAACTTTGTTTTTGAAAGCACTCAGTTATAGTGTCATCGAAGATATCCCTCCATTTGTGTGCCCTGAATTAATCACACCTACAATATGCTAGTAAGGCCTTCCCTGTTGCTGAACAAGGAAAGTTTCACACAGCCCCATACCAGAGTTGGGACTCAAACAAATCCGGATTACCAAAACTGCTTTATAAGCAGAGCAAAAAAAAGTGTGCAAACCCAGATTAGCAGAGGTAGTTGGATATGCTGCATCTTGCTATTCCTCACAAGTTAACAAACTGAGTTCAGGCTAACAGGAGTTACCAGCAGCAAATAAAACTGAATAGAACTGCTTGGTTGGAAACATTTGCAATTAAGCATTGGCAACAGTAGTTTAGGTTCAGTTAATCATCCATATTCTTCATGTCAGGAATTAAACATGTACTCAAAAACAGCCCATTTGTTTCCCCAGGTTTTTTAGCTATTAAGTTTTTTTGTCAATGGGTGGGGTGCTGTGCCAAATGAAGTTGTATGGAAGACAGAAGAAATGTTTTAAACTTAGTTTTATTGAGAACTTTCCTCAAAAAAAAGTTGCCTAACAGACAAATGATAATCCCCCCCACCCCCACCAAAAAACAGGACACAGGAAAAAAACACCTTGGTTCCAGCTGTAGTAGGGAAGAATTGACAGACGTTTCATCAGGCCCACTGGAAGTACACCAATCCTCAAACCATCAGCAAGTGGTATTCACAAAATGTTATGTTCCTGAATAAAACCGCTCAAAATTGATCCTGACTTGTGGGTTGCAGAAATTAATAGTCCGTTTCCGTTACATCCTGATGCTGCATTTCCGGCGTTTCAAGTTCAGGAGTGGGTCTCAAGTAATCATTTTTAGAATATGGACCATTAGAGGGGTCCCTTTCTTGGTGATGGCCCCCGTTTGACTGCATGAGGAGAGATGAAGGGTACAAAAGAGGCTTTTCAATCAGGCCCACTGGCACTTCACTAGTTCTCCAGGCCCGGACATGTGGAATTTCACGAAGTTTCATTACGATGTTCCCAATGAGAATTACTTCAGGATCCAGCACTGTAGGTTGCCATGGAAAGTATCCATAGGCAGGTGGAGGGCTCATCCCATGTGGACGAGATACATGTGCATTCCGTTGATGTGCTTGGCGAGAGGGTTCACCTGTGCCATAAGCATAGCCATGGGAAGGAGAGCCCCCTGTACCATAGGCATGACTGTACAGAGGAGAGCCAACAGCTCCATATGTGTAGCCATAAGGTTGAACTGCTGCATGGACACCATTGTAGCCGTAATAAGGAAACCTCATGGAGCCATCTCCAACTGTGTATAGATGAGTCTCAGGACCAGTATATACAGGCTCATGGAATATAGGAGGTCCAAAGCGGGGACTGTGTGAAGGATAAAGGTCTTGAGGACCCGAGTCCAGTTGTGGTTGTAATAAGCCATCCGACTCCGAGGTAGGGTCAACATAGAAAGATCTTGGCAACAGAATATCTGGGGCACTGGTAGAGTTGGAATCGGGAGTATTTTCATGAGTTTTAATGCTGAAGGCAGACTCATTTCCAGCAAAAAGGGGTGTAAACAAAGGTTCTGGATTTGCTGAGGTTTCAGAACTCAGAGAAGTTGAGTTCCCATTGAAACGGGCTGCAGAAAAAAAAAAAAAAAAAAAAAGTCACAAGAGGTTTGAAGGTGCAAACAGCCATCAAGCAAATAAGAGATTAGGCACCGTGATGATGACTCAATAGTGGCTACAATTTTAAGTCAAAATTTTAGACCTACACCTTATCAGAGGGCATCATTGTAGCAACAATCAAGGTTCAGTTAAACCAGATTCTTTAGGACAGATTAGTGGCAACGTTACATTTTGTTAGAATCTGGGTTAATAAGCACTTAAATTGCATCTTGCTTAGTACAAGAAAAACTACAGGAAAACAGACAGGATATCAAACAAAATGCTCCAATCGGTTGCATCCTCAGTCACCAAATTGAAGAATAGGATATTTGACTAAATAAGTAATATGGATAGAACATATATGCATTTAAAGTTTCAAACAATTTACCTGTAGGAAAACAACTCCCTGCACCAAAAAGCAGGCAGATTGACAATACCCTTTAAAACAGAGCAAAGTTAAAACAAAAACTGAGACAGTTTACTTTAAGGAGTTAGCCATTATGCCAAAGAGCTTCATCTCAGTAACAAACCTTAAGCAGACTCCCAGAAACATGTTTGCTACAGTAATTCAGCCAGTCTGACTGATCCTCAGAGAGAGGAGATTGCTCTTAAGCAGAAGGCCATCCACTTATTGGAGACACCTGCAGCTCACTAAGCAGCTTCTTCTTTTGGGATTTTTTGTTGGTGGTTTGCAAACAACTTTAAAGGTACATTACCGCCATCTACTGGAAAGGAGTGGGAAATTAACACAAAAATTAAAATAGATTTAATAAATTAATAAACTAAAAGAAAACTCACTATCAAATAAATGATCCAATGAGATCTTGTCTTAGTTTCATACTTTTAAGATTTTGAACCAAGTCATTGCTCATACCAATACTTAGTACACTGTAAAAATGCATTCTCTATAATTTCAAGTTTTCCACATTCACATCTTCGTGACTGGTGCTTCCCTATACAGAATAGGGATTAATTTTGTCCCATATGTCCAATTTTTGAAATAATAATCTTCTCTCTTCTGTTTCTTCCTATTCCTCTCATTTCTCCCACCTTAATTCAATATTGTAAATCATTTTACAATATTAAGTTTTCTTTTTTCGTCCAAATTTCTTTCACAATTTATCCAAACTATCGTCGTTTAACTAAAGTTCTAGATGGAATTCCCTGTCTAATAAATGATAAACACCCTCTTCCTGAGCCACGTTCTCTGTCATTTCTTATGCTCACATACCCTTTAACTATTAATTCAAGATTTGGTTTAATCTGTGGAATACATATAATACCTATTTTCTCTAAGTTCATTAATAAATCCTTTAAACTTCATTTGCAACTAAACTTCAAGCATTAACTCTGTCCTCTCTACCTGTCATCCGGTCTTCCCTTCAGTTCCTAGTCTTTTATGTATTTGCTTCTAAATTTAAATTTAAATTTAAATTTTCACATACCCAGAAGATCTGGGCGAGGAGGAGGAGTGGCGGCAGTTTTTCGGTCTGACTTACCGATTAGCACAAAGCCAGTTAATGGATACAATTCTTTTGAACATTTAACTCTTAGTTTCCTTGATCCAAATTG
>JAUZNJ010029129.1:0-15613 GCA_034780135.1 Jordanella pulchra | reverse complement strand
TTTCCATTTATTTCTGAAGATATTTACTCAGCTATGCAAAACATGAAGGGGTGCCAATAATGGTGAGCAGGACTGTATATTTAAAGGCTACTCTGGTTTTCTTAAAACCTGCAGCCGAGTAAGATTTACACACTGCCTATAAAAACAGAAACAAAGAGATCTATAACAATGGTCTCAATTTGTTACTTTTTACAGATGATATAATTTCACAATGTAAACTTTGTGTTGGCTGCTGACTCTACAAATACCTCATCCATGACGTCTGACATGATATCGGGTCTATATTCAGTCTTGTGTAAATGAGGCAGTTAAACGCGGGTGCTGTGATTTTCTTCACATTCCTTTTACACTTCATGCCTGCGATTTCTTCCTCCACAACACATTTACGCTCGTCGCTACCTCTCTCCCTCCTTTTCTCCTCCTCTCATCTTTCTTTTTGCCCCTGTCTGTAATTGGATTCTATTTTCAGGTCGCCATGAGTGTCTGTGTCTCCAGTGTTTTTGTCTCTCACCGTCTTTTTTCTCTTCTCCATCATCGCCCTGTGCTCCTATCGCTCTCCGTCGCTCTGTCATCATGTACTTCGCCCTAACTATTCTCCACTGTTGCCCTGTTTGGTTCTAACTGGTTTACTTTACATTTAGCCCTTTTTTCATCCTTTTCTTTTGGAATGTTGGGTACAGGAAATATCACAAGAAAAGCTGCATGCAATATGTGTTGGATGAGGTAATTCAATCAGCACCAACCTGATCTCTCTTATGACCTAGTTCTGGTAGTCTGGGTTACAAGGGAGAAAGTTATATTTAGTTAAAAGGAAAAAAAAACAGAAAAGTGAGGATCAGAAGTACTGTAGACTGCTAAACAAAAGATGAATGTCTTTGTAGGCATACAAAGAGGTGGTAACATCAATGTAGGAAAGTGGTTTTTGCCATTTCAGGAAAGGCAGTTAATCAGTTAAACAGCATTTATGAAGGGGAGGAGTAGAAATTAGGAGACTGACAGAGGGAGGGAGTCTTGCTGTAGAAGTTGGTTGGCTGTCAGGAGCTCTCTGGAGGTCCTGCATGTGTTTAAAAGACCAAAATACTTAGAGAGAGATGAGGAGAGACTATCGGAGGCTGGAAATGTTGATGAACAAGTAGAGGAAATGGGGATTTCTCGTCAGACCACGAAGCTCTCGTCGGCGAGGCCTGGAAGCAGCAAACTTGCGACGCGGACACCTAGACACGGTCGTACTGTTCAGAACCGCTCCACGCCTATACGGACTGTCGGCATCCGACCATTGCCGCTGCGAAACACAATTGCACGCAAACAGCACACTCAAGCTGCACAACCACGCAAGCTGCGTCCGACGCAGACTCACTGTTTGACTCCGCATCATGAGCAGAACGTTTCACATGGTGATCATCATTCAGGCTGCACTTTCTACTGCTATTTTTGCTACTGCTGTTATAGCTGCTGCCTCATATTGCTCTCCTTTTCTCTCCTCCTTCTTCTCTCTCCACCTTCCAACACTCCTCTCTCTGATCCCTCCTCCACTTTGACCTCCAATGCAACCACACCTCCTCCCTCCTCCTCCATCACAAAATCTTCAACTTCCTGTTTGGATGAACTTTCCTGCTTCTGTCCTGATGTAAACTTGACTTCCTCTCCAATATCTTCACAATGCTCCAAATCTCTTTGTCTAATCTCGGATTATTCCTCACCTTTCCTCATCACCTCCTGCACTGATCAAACCACCTACACTGATCACGGCTCCTCTTCTACAACTTCGGACTCCTTTACCCGTCCTCAAAAACCACTTCTGTGCCGACCTTGGCCCTTGACACGCTCCCTTTCTTCCTTACTCCTCTGTCCTCCCAGCTTCGGTGAACCAGTTTTATCCTATGCCTCCACTCTGGAGCACATTCCCTCTCGGCCTCGGACGCTGCTGAGGCAGCAGAGTCTGCAGCAGCCTCTTATCCACCCATCAGGCCCTGGTCTCAGCCACCCGCCTACCACATCTCAAAGCTTGGGACAGTTACACACTGCACCTGGACAGCCTGGGGGAGGTGGGGGGGCAGGGAGAGGAGAAAGAGGCAGCAACAGCGTTGAGGGTGGGGGAGCAGGTACACGAGGCAGTACCAGGGGTACACGGGGCGGCTCAGTGGGAGCAGCCGCCTCCCGCTATAGGGGAGGTGGAACAGGAGGGCGCTCTCGTGGCAGTCCTGGAAGCTGGGATTACATGATGGACCAGATGAAGAACCGGGGCCTGGATGTCAAGTCCTTCCTGTAAGTCTCAATAAGCCTTTTTTGATTTATCAGTTCCAAATATCACCCTTTGTCTGTCAAATTATATATTCTATATGGGTTTATTGTCATGTATGTCCGCAAGGTATGTCTTTACTATATAACACTTTAAAAAACCTAAAAGTTTTCCGTATGGTAATGCTGAATGTTTATGCACTAACTAACGCTTTTTAGCACAAAATTTACAGGTTACAAATGTTCTCATCCTTCGGGTGTTTGCTGTATGTTTGTACCTGATATCCAGGGAAGGATATTGTTTCTGTCAAAATACAAAATGATAATTCTGATTGTGTCTAAGCAAGAGTGCTGATGTGTGTATTGGAACATGAGAGTAGAGCTGAGTTTAGTCATTCCTCCTGTTGTAGCCTTTGGTAAATATCTGTTAAGGGTCAGAGAAGAATATATGTTATATAGGCTTCATATGTAATCCTAAAATACTTTGGAAAATACTCTGGAAAAGTCTGGAATTAAAATGAGCTTTTTTCTCCTTTTTTTTTTACTTATAAAATGTAAAAAAATTATGAAATCATCTGAATACTTTATATTTCCGAAATTGTTCCCAATTCTGATATCTTAATAATAAATGATAATACATTTCAGAAAAAGTGCTGTACCTATTATGTTTATAGATTACAGCAACACAATATACTCTGTCTAATGACAATTGTTAAGGAACCCTGTGCAATATGCAAGGAACTGCTTGGACGTAATAATGTACCTGCTACAACTCATCCAAAGGAAACCATCCATGACATTCAAACTCTTATGTACTTTATGTGTAAAGTCAAGCTCCACTTGTTTTTTTCACAATAACATGTCGTTGACCCGTGTAAAGCCACTTATGTTACACATGTGGTGGGGAAAAAAAGAACAGTAATATTCTTATTTTCACTTAGATCATTGCTGAGGTTAAACCTCCTGCCCTTCTTTTTGCTCAAAGGAAAACTGACGCTTAATATCAAGGGTAACAAAGCAGGAGGGTTGTTTTAAGAGATTGTTTGATTTCTTTAATAATGTTATCTTTAGACCTGAATAATGCATTTTATTACTTGATTAACTTTATGCTGATGCACAGCTCCTTCATCCTCTTACTATATTGCTTCCTGCTATAGCTTTGGTTGTACTCATGATATTTTTTTTGGCATCAATAATTAGCTTTGTGTTTTTACCTCCTTAAAACCAAGCATTTCATTAACTTGGGGAGAAATAATGTTAGTAAAAAATAGAGTGTAAAAAAAAACCTACAAAAATCTACAAAACCATGTGTGCCTGTAGAACAGTAAACCCAGCAGACCCTGTTCAAGCAGATAATATAAATATTGCAATATCGGTTAAATTAGATGTGCCCTGGTTATTAGAAATCAGGACTTGTCTTTAAAAAGTGATTTGAATTAATTTAAAAAATAAATGAATAAAAATAATTTTTCCATTTTTGATTTTTTTTGTGTGTGTAATTGCACTAGACTTGTTTCATTTGATCAAAACATGCAAGAGCACCAATTTGTTTAATAATGATAATGAAACAGAGCACATCTCAGCCTTACATCTACCAAAAACAGCCCTTTTCACATTTCTTAAATAGATCACAACCTTACCCTTGTGGTGCTTTAAAATCTTCAATAATCTAAATGCATACTTAAATATCCACAATGTAAATAACAAGGGCATAAGATTGTAAATTCGAAAGTTAAAAAGGCCTTTTTTTATGTTACAATTTTGATGGAATAATGTGCATGGCAAACTAGGAGAGCTGAGTCTACATTACAGGAACTGATCATGTTAATGTAGGATAATGAAGCTTAAAACAAATGAGGAGTCAATAATGGGGTTTATATAAAATAGCAATTAGAAATGTTAATAAGCATAGAGCAATAAATATAAATTGGCTGCTGTGTGCTTTAAGCTTACACTTTGCATTATTGTCTTTATTAAACATCATACCAGATATTGAAATAAACAACTATATTAAGCACATATATTCAACTATTCAATATTTAATTTAGATTTTCAACATCTGAGGGGAAGCATTTAAATATCTCATAAACCATGCAAGTTTCCAACATGTGCAGACTATGCTTCTCTAATGAAATGAAATAAAACAAAACACTCCTCATTGAAAACATAAAAAATATTTTATTTTTAGAAAGTCTTGCCTGAAAACTGACAGGAAGCTGTGACATACTGTGGGCTCTGGTTCTGTTGGAGAATTGTTAAATGGTTCCACTGCATGCTCTGCTAAACAGTAACATCTGTTTTGATGGCATTCAGCCTGCCTGCTTGCAATTACTGTAACAGAACGGCACTTACTTAATTATGTCCCTGAGATGGTGTTGGGAAGGGTTAGAATAAATTTATATTCCTGCATGTCTTACCTAGTAGTATTTTTATCCACGTCTTGTTAACTTTAACACATTTTTGTCTGCTTTTCATGTTCAAGCCTTTTCAGATGTTGATGACTTTGTAGAAGTAAAAGTATTTATACCCTCTCAGCTTCTAAAATCTAACATTTTCTGCCAACTAAAAATCTGCATTCAGCTCTTTTTACTTTGTTGCCCCTAAAGGAAATTAAGTGCAACAAATTCACACCAGGTGACTCCTAATTAGTATTGTGAGTAATTTCATTTTTAGCTTTATGCAGAAGTTCTGTAAAGGCCTTATGAATCTCGTTAAAGAGTATTAGAAATCTAACAGCATAATGAAGACCAAGAAAAAAAGCAGATAGGGGATGTACGAAGATTTTTTTAACAATATCCAAAGTTTATAGTTTGTATAGAGCAGCATTTGGTCTGAAAATGGAATAGTATGGGAAAACTAAAAACCTGCTGTGCCATTGCTTTGAGAGGAGCATAAAGCAGGGAAGCAACCAAGAAACCCATTGGGATTCAGGCGGTGCTTGTTGCGGCTTGTAGCAGAAGCCATTTAGGGAACATGTGGAATAAGGTGTTATGTTCAGATCCAACCAAAACCAAATGTTTTCTGAAGTAATGTGAACACTCAACATCCCTCCTTATCCACTGTCCTTATGGACACAGGAGGTGGCATTGTGCTGTGGGATTATTTTCTTCAACAGAAATAGGGAAACTGATCAGACTTAATGGGAAGCATCAGCTTTGCAGCTAAATACAGAGCAATATAAGAATAACATCTGTTTACAAACTAGCTCTGCTTTTTGTTTGCTTATCAAACAAAAAACCAATAAAATGTACAGAGAAGGGGAATTTTAAGATGACTCTTAAAAGTTTAAGGGGGTACCAGTGACTTTGTAAGGTAGTATATTTAAGTGGGTGAGGATAAGGGAGGCTTGCATGTCACTATGCATCAGTTTAAGAACAATGGCTAAGAAGCTCTGTGTAGATTTGAGTTAACCCTGATGCATTGATCTTATGTCACCAGCACCATTACTTCTGCAACATATTGTTACTCCCTGCCCGGAGGAGGTGGGGGGGCAGATAAGAGAGAAAGATGGTGATGAAGGGATGGATGACCAAGGACACAGTCAAGGTGTAGCATGTGTTCAATGTGCTCTGAATCCGTTTAACTGTATCCCCTCTCAATTGGTTCCCTGTCTTTATGTTCTCCTAAGCCTTTCTTTGGACGTCATGGCTGAGCTAATTCAGGTGGTTAAAATGTGCATCAGCGATGGGGTACGCCATGAGGCACCAAGGTCACTGCCAATATGGTCAATGATCGTCAGCCGTTGCACTTATTGTTGTAAATGTGAATTCGAGGTCATTGTTGGTGTGTTTTCTTCTCTAGAACGTCAATGTCGTACATGATTGATGGCACAGAGGGGCCAGTAATAGACATAACCCTTTGCTCAAGACAGTTAATTTTAATCTTGGCCACATTCCCTGTTTGGGTGAATCATTGCCAAATGAAGGTGTGGATGTCATTGACAAAATCTCTTGCCTTTGGAGAACTTAAACTAAATGGATTAGTTTAAAGACCTATCTCCATTCTTTTTTGGCTTTAAATCAATAATTCACCCCAGCTTCATTGACATCTCCTCCCTCTCTCACCTGAGCTTCCTTAATGTTGGGTGCGTTAAGTGAAGTGCTTTCATGAGAGTCCCCAGTGTTAATGCCTGTACTTAATGTGTAATGGGAAAAGAGGGATCCAATAGCCATTATACCTACTGTATCAATGGAAGCACTATATCATATTGCATAATCCAGTCATTTTCAACCAGGGCCACAAGTAGTCAGCAAGTGCTTATCCACAAATGGATAGAGTCGGGTTCATTTGGACCTGGATGTGGGTTTTTGTTATCTTAGGTTTAGGAAACATCAAAAAACCCTTAATGTAACAAACATATTACGCATAATGATGTAGAGTGCAAGACAATTTATGAAACTATAGCTGTGTGAGATGATGAAACCATGGTTTATACATGGTATTTTTATTTCCACGAAAATAAAATATTAAGATGTTTTGACTTTTTTATTTTCTTTAAATTTATAAGCAAATATCTGTTCTTTATTATTTACATGAATCATCTTTTAGACCCTCTGACTTGATTCAGCTATTTAAAGTTTCTCTCCTCATGGTTTTTGCACTAGTTTGCAGGTTTGTCGGCTCCCTTTGACCCTCACTGCTTTTCAACTTTCTAAGCGGGTTTTCTAATGAACTCAGTTCAAGGCTTTCTGATTAGCCTCTCTATAACATTGAGTTTACCTTCCTTAAAGTGAAACTCACCCCATATTAAAACATAACACTACCCCGAGACCAATTTTGAAACTGTGAAGGAGTCAGTGGCAAAAGACCCTGAGAGGAAGAACTAAATGTGAGGATGAGTAGTGGGGCTAAAGTGTGGATTTGTCTAGGACAAGAGAAAATGTAAGCTTAGCTTAGTTTAGAGTAGACTTTTCATGAAGACTGAGTAGAGGGACGTTGGTAGTTACACCACTGACAGATTTTGAGGTGAAGTTTTCACCTCCCCTTATTTGAGGGTTGAGGAAGGCTTTGTGGAGCCTAGTTATTTTGAGCTGCTTTCTTGTTTGAGTCGCTTATGCTTACATAGCAATGCCTGTAACATCATCAAAATGATAAAAGACAGGATCACTCGCTACTGCTTGAGAACTTACTGGACAGGTTAAGAAGATTATAAACAAAATACTGGAATTTAACAGGAATGGCATCTCTATGTTGGGTATGTATAAAACTGAACGATAGTTTTCCTTCTCTGTGGAGATCTTTTATATACCTTGAGTTTTGCTTTGATTATATCCACCATACTGTATCAGTTGTTTTGCTTAGCCTTTACTTAGTTATATCTCATTTTTGTTTTCAGCCCCCTTGGCCTACCTTTCTGGTATATTTTTGGTCATGGCCTAGTTAGTCTGCTATGCAACGTCCCATTAACTTTGTGGAATTTGAATTTGAGCAGACACCATCCACATAAAAAATAGAAACCCTTTTTTTTTTCAGGCTTTTAATCAGGGAATCCAGCTGGCCTTTTTTTGCCTTCTTATGTGTTTTACTGTGTTCAGCAGATCTTTTTTGGCCTTATTCTATTTTTATTAATCGATCTGATAAATGTTGATAAGCTTTATCTGTTCAGTTGTAATGTTTCACAGCTCTGTCCAGCTATTGAATATGTCTCTTTTTGACTAACTAAAACTAAGCCTTTATATTCGATACCTCAACCTCTTGAAGAGTGTTTTTTTGACTTGGCTGGATGTTCCGAGGCGTTTATTTATTCACCCTGAAAGACGATCCTGTGATCATCCGCCACTGTTGTCTTCACTCAGCATCCGGACCTTTTCATGTTGGTGTTGATTTGGCCAACCTCTCAGTTTTAACCGTCTCTCTGATTTCTCTTTTCCCCATTAACTACAGCATGCCTTGAGCTTCTTAATTGCATATTGTACGTTCACAGCAACAGCTTCCAAATAAACATATCGCCCTTCATATCAGCGAGGACCTTTCATGTGCTTACGGGAAGAGGAAATAATATCATGATCCACTCGCCTGTTTATGTGCCAGTTTTAACTATTGCAATTTGCCCCCTGAAAGAAAGGGTCCTTCACTTAACAACATTTGTTTGTGAGAGCCCTGAAATTCAAATTACAGCCTGTACTTGAAGCTTACGTTCATTTTGCAGATTGCATACAAAATAAACTTTAGTCTGTTTTTGATAAATAGATGAACAAAATGTGTTTGTAACTAAGCCCCCATAATCAGCAAACTGCATCAAAGCATAATGACATTTTATACTGAGATTAAGAAAGTGGATTTAAAACTGAGCTTTGAAGCTCTTCTGTCTAACTCTGTAGGAAAGGACTATTCAACCTTGGTTGATGGGGCAAATCTGTGGCTTCTTCCTTTTTTTTACAGCCTACTTGTGTGAGTCTGGCTTTTCAACTTTAAAGATACTTAAAATAACACCGAGCATGTCTACATAAATGTGATCAATGATATGACCACACTTTTATTTTCACCTTTTTATTTAATTTTCCTTTGGAATAAATGAAGTATTTTTGAACCGAATTAAACAGAATTTGGAAGAGCTTTGCTTTCTTTTGTTCAGTCTAAGTAAATAGTATTATGCAAAATAATTATAGTTTATTTATATTATTATAATTATTCAGTAGTTAATAACAGAAAAGTTCTATTTAAAAATTATGTAGCATTGTCTGTGTGTTTGCAGTGGGGTCCCCCACCAGCATCCCTTCTGTTTAATAATAACTCAATTTCCGCTGTCTTCTTCAGGTGCTGTGAGAGTGAGAAAAACCTTCTTGCATCTCATGGAGTATGCAGAAAGCTTAATCCTTTTGGAGATCAGTTTGTTTAAAAACTCCCGGCCAGGGAGAAACACACCCAAACTGTGTATAAAATGGTTGTAAAACTTATTAGTCATTTTAGCAAAAATATTGTTATTTAGCAATGAGAAGATAGGAAAGGACACAAATAAAGCACAAGCAGTGGATGTGCATTATTTTACAATAGCTGATAATAACTTGTGTAAAAACTATTTCAGGCTTCAACGCCTGGTTGTAATTAGTCCATGATGATCTTTACTTTGCTGTGCATGATTCCCTCTGACAGCACTGTTTGAGACATGGATAAAGAACATCCTAGCTGTTTAAAAAATATTTTGACCATCTAGTTATTATAAATCTTAAAGACTTAGAAACTTTCAGTACATTTGCAGATTTTAAGTGTAATGGCTTTTTTCTTACTTGCTAAGTAATCCTTTCTTAAAGATGTTTCTTGCAGGGTAGAACTAGTGCTTTGCGTTTTGTTTTCGTTTGTTTAGATGTGGCTTATTAGCAATTAACAGAAATGAGGTGGTTTGTGATTAAACAATTTTTTTCAATTGCTTTTGCCTTACAGTTATAAAATATTTGAATAGTTGAAATATTTAGCTGTGACTAAATCATTTAAAATAATTAGAAATATGCAGAAGTCAAATTCTGTTTTGATGCGATACAGATTGGATCCTTTAGACTTCTGGCAGCCGATAAACAGTAATTCGATTTAGCTTGATATCACTACAGGTTTAAAGAAGTGTGCTAAAAGCAGGTGGAGTCTGTATTCTAATCAAGTTGATTAGTTAATGATTTCTAATGGCCTTGATTTTGAGCAGCTTGCATGTCAACATCCACGCGTTTAAGACGTCTACATTTCCACTCACACTTTCAGTAATTTGTCTCGTTATTTTGCTTTCCTTCTGCTTTCCCTCCACATTCATCTTTTCCACTGATCATCAGAGACGTCTTTCTGCACAGTTAAGATTTTATTAAGCCTCATTAGGAAGATCTGGACTAATTGTTTCTATTTGAAAGATGCAGTATCTGGAGGTGTATGCCGTGTGTCATCTTTTTCTGGGTCACTGCTCTCTCACTCTTCTCATTTCATCTACTCCAGACCGACACAGCTGCTCTACAAATCCTTCCACTTTCCACTTTCTACCTCATCCCCTTCTCTTTAATTCCCAGGCCTCCTCATCACTGCCTCCATTCCCTCCTTACCGTCATACAAACCCCGCAGTTCTATAGCTTAAGCCCCCAACTGCGTTACAACATTTCGGCTGAGAAAATATGTCGCTGTCAAGCTGCGGGGAGATATAAACCTGAACTTCACAATCTCGTCTTTTTTCACGCATAAAGCTTTTCACACATTGACTCTAAGTTTGTTAAATAATCTCCCTGTTATACATCAGTGACTATGATTCCTGAGCTTTTTAGGTCTTGTAAATCCCCCTTCAGATTAATACAACGCACTGACAGCACTTGTCATAAACAAAATCGGGTCATTATACAGTTCATATTATCCAAAATCCATTTGGACCACTTACACTTCATTTCACATATTTATTGATTTCAACAAACTGATTATGTATGTTACTTCATACATTTTAACATTTTCTTTTAGCTTTTGCTTGCATATGGAGACCAAACTTGTATGCTTTTGATGTTCTTTTTTAGGTATGTTGAGTAGAGATCTTAGGAAGGAAGGAAGGAAGGAAGGAAGGAAGGAAGGAAGGAAGGAAGGAAGGAAGGAAGGAAGGAAAAGAAATGACAGCTTAAAGACAGAAAAAAGTGTATGAGGAAGGAAAGAAAGAAGGATGGACACAAGAAAGAAAGGAAGGGCAAAAAGATTTATAACCTTTAGCCAATAGGATAGGGAATAAAGTTTCTAAATACAGATATTTTTCCATGTTCTCATTTTTTTTCAACACTTGATCAATATGATCAAATTCCAGACTTCTCCAGGCTATTTGCAATATCTAATTTATCTAATTAAAAACCTTAAAATGTTTTTTTTTACTGCTGATTATTTTTAAATAAACAAAGGACATTAAGGTTCAATTGTTTGTTGCTTTCCATCAAATTCGAAACATTTCTGAGAAGCTTTAGTAGTTTCCAAACACAATGCTACCAGCATGATTGTCTCATCATTATTATCACAGTCTGCTGAATATTCCTATGGAAACGGGAGGTATCTGCACAAACACCATGGTGAAACCTAGGGACAGAATACTGTACAACTGATGATGTCATCCTGTGGAAACTTAATGTTAAACTAAGCATAGTCATTTAAGTGGTTTGGAAAAGAGAGAAACTGTGTGAAAAGCCAAACACAAAGTGTTTCTTTGCAATGAAAATAATTTATTTAGCTTCAGGTTTTGTTTTACCAGTATCCTTCCCTGGGTATATTGCTTACTGCAGGTGGGATTAGTTGTGTTTTTTGTTGTTTTGACCACATTGTCTGTTTTCTCTGATATTGTTCTTTTTTCTACTTCCTCTTCCAAACTTCCTGTCTTCCTTTTGACAACCTGAAATGACCTCCCCATCTCCTTGTTTATGTGGAATACCTTTCTCCTGTGGCTACCTGCATTTTTTTTCTCCCCACCTCTTCTATCCACTGCATTTTTTTTGTCTTTATTGGGAGCCAGTGAAGGAAAGCTGGTGGTCCTGGCATTGGCCATTGGTGTGGCAGAGCAAGATGACTTTGCCAATATCCCTGACCTGCAGGAAACGGCACAGGCAGCACCACCAGTCAATCAGGAGCCCCCTCCTGAGAAGAGGTACCAGATACTGTATGAGAGAGAGATTTTGTGAGTATGTGTGTGAGGAAACTGCATGAAAGGGAAATGGGATATGATTTCACAACTGATGAAGAGCAAACCCTTTTTTTTCCCAATGATTGTGCATCTGAAATTGCCTTTCATCAGTCTGCTACAGTTTTAAAACTAAGTTCAGGCTATGCAAATGTAAAAAAGAACACACTAATGCAATGGTGAGATCGGTAAAAGAGATAAAACGTTTCAGGATTTAGCTGAGAAGAAGTAATGAGCTCATAAACCATCCGAGTGTGATGCTCATTGGCACTTCACTCCTTTTATTACGCTTTTAGTGGCAACATTTTAAACAATCAGATAAAACTGTGTTTTCCCATGCTAGTGGTCTTTTATTTTCCATGATCACTATTATCATTTCCCTATCACAATAACATTTCCCTCACCATTTTCCTCCCTATTTTTTCCAGCCTTTCACTCCTGCTTGTCTGAGGCCTCCCGCTGGTAATTGTCGTATTTCCTTTGCATTTTCATGCTTTTTATTATCCCAGCCCTTTCCTCTCTTGTGTTCTTCTTTTTTCCTCGTTCTCATTAGCTTCCTTCAATCACCCTCCGCCGCTCAGAGAGTCTCGTCTCTGCAGCTCCACAGAGGGCCCAGAGAGCCTCCTCATTATTCCACAACACGTTAGTCACTTACATAAACATGCAGCCAAAAATAGCCTCTTCCTCGTCAGCCAAGTTACACACTCCGAGTCAAAAATATTTCCACTCGTCTGTGAGGATGATCCAGCCTTCCTTCCTTGCTATCTCCTGAAATAATTAGCGCTGGATTCTCTAGAGGAATTGGACCAATTTTAATAAATGACTACAGGGGGAGTGGCATGTTAAACAATAGCTCATGCCATTTTTTTACCCACTGATGGTCATCCAGATTATCAGTATTTTGCACCACAGACCTGACGGTATATCTTGCCTTTTCTCTAGCCTTCTATAATCTGTATTTGCAATCTATTTAGACTGAATTAACCTCCCTCTGTTTCCCCTATAATTTCAGTGATATAACTTAATACATCATGGTTGAAGAGAGTAAATAAATCCCAATTTATGTCTGAGAAGCTTTTCATTAAGAAAATCTAAAATGTGGGATCAATTTTAACATTGACCTGAGCTTAAAGATTGCAAATTATTTGGCTCTTATATGTATTTTAAGGTCTTAGATATTTTGCCTTGTTTTAAAGGTTAATATCTTCATGTAAGTGTCCAGAATTACACTATATGTTCAAAGCAAGAACATTTAAGTGAAATTATCTTGCTGCATAGACAGGTAATTGCAGTTGTTTTGAGCAGCTTTTATCTTAGTATTATTCAGAATGCTGCCATAAAGGCCACAGACATCTTTTTTTATTATTTGCAGTTGGCTTTAACCAGCTTTGTCCTTTTCAGCTTTTTCATGCTCTTTGTGAAACCTTTACAAATGGGTTACAAAATCCACTAATACACTAAAGAGCAAGTGGGAAACAGTGTGTGGCCCCCAGGATCCACCTTGATTAGCAGTGACTGAGTCCATTATGATATTTTCAGGGTTAACCTGTGGTTCACATAATCTTTTTAATTTGAAATCAGAATGACTGTCAGGCTACAGTCTGTTCAAAATAAAGGACTATGAAAGCCGTGACCACATTGAAAGCTTTAAATTGATAAACCTATCAGCCTTCTGAGAGGTAAACTAATTGCATCGATAAATTTTTATTTTTTGTTCTCTGTTAAGGTTAGGAAATACAATTTGTATGTAAAATGAACTCTTTATATCTGGCTGCTTAATTTTGAGTCTAAAGTTAATATTTGCAATCAAGAATTTAGGAATGTAAAGTAAAAGCTTAAAAGGAGTTTATCATTCCTCTTGGCATCAATGCTGCTTTCAGAGGTTTCTAAAAGGATATCATCAATAAAACTCGCAACATATCATTCACTCAGCAGGACACACAGCCACACTTTCATTTGTCTCTCCCCACCTTCCAATCCTGCTTACAGCTTTCAAACATTGAGCCTTTCTCATCACTCATCTCTTCTTGCATTGCTTGTGTTGCACTTCATGAAATCTGTCGTTTTGTTTAAACATGCCACTGGCAAAACCATCGGTGGTTAAAGAATATCTAATGAGATCAAATAAAATACATATTTCTTTATAGATTAACTACTTTTTATATTTGCACATCCATAAAAAATGTACTAAAAAAGGACACAGCAATAAAGACATCATCACAGCACTTTGTGTTTTAGGAAGTAAAACAAAAAAACTAAAGATTTTAAACTCCCCAGATTTTTTCTTTAATGTTTTATTTGGTCTTATTGTTTTCACTGAAAATATATCATACCTAAAGGTAAAGTTTATACTTTTTAAGCCAGGGATCTTAGAGGTTGTCATAAGCAGTGATTATTTTACCTTCAGGATACATAATTGACACAGTAAAATGAGCAGTGTTGATCTAACACCTAAAAGTTCAGTTTTAACAGTCAGGTTATGGTCCTGCCCTGTACAGTGTTAAAGTTACACAGTATCACACATCAGTGTCAGAATTTCAGAGTTGACTTTATTCCAATTAGAGTCAATGTTGGCTAGAGCGAAAAGCAAGTTTAAAACCGACAAGTTTTAATCTAGTTTTACCTGGATCTGTCTATAAGGTTGAACAATTAACAGAATGGCCCACCTGTAATGCAAGTTTGAAAGTAGGCACAGAAATGATTACTTTAGAATCCAAAATGGCTCCCTTCTGTACAAACTTGGTAACAGCTGCAAAAATAAAAAATATATAAGGTATATTTCATTTTTATGCATTTGTGGAAATGTTTATAAAACGCCAAAAATACATTGTTTTAGCTCGTATTTTCTTTTGTCAGTTTGCTTGGTCATCAGCTTTCACACTGTCTAACTAGAGCACAGTTATAATATGGTTGAGCTCATTCCCAAATCCAAATTCTGACCCTAGTTTTAAATACAAGACAAGAAGAGACCTGAATTCCTCGGTTAATGTCTTCCATTTCTCACCAATAAAGCAACGATTACTGTTTTTGTCTCATGGTATTCATAGGTTGTTTCAGAGTTCAGTAGTTCAGATTTACATGAGTAATACATGTTACCCAAATGTTTACGGCAATACTATGTCACTTTTGATCCAAGTATTAGCTTCATTTAAGATATATTTAAATGATTTTTGGTAATTACAAAGTTTATCTGGTTTTAATGCTCCATGGGAGCTGCTGTTCTCAAGAACTTGAGACTTGTGACACAGGATGCTGCTTTATGACAATCTGAACAATTCTTAAACATAAGAGCTAACTAAGCTAAAAGCTGTCGTTGGGTAACAAAGCAAAATTCATTTTAGACACGTGAATATGGCCTTGTCTTTACAGTATCTGTATGAATCTGTTGCAGTAACTCTACCCAGTATGCTGGTCCAAAGTGGTTTGTTATCTGATTCCAAAACATGGAGGGAGAGTGTTTAAATTTGCAACAGTTCTGCATCAGTTGCTTTCAGGGGCACTAAACCTGAAAGTTACAGCTGGTGGCTAACTAAATGCAACCCAGGTACAGTAAAACATGTAGTGGTTGCACCACAACATGAGAATAAAACAACCTCTTCATGAGACGCCTCAAAATAAAAATGAAACCTATATAGGCAACTTAAAAGATTGTACAAACACACTTTATATGGCCACGAGTGTGTTACACCAGTGAATTTAAAACACATTTAAGATGAGGCTCCAAGTATGAGTTAGTATACTGAATCCAGAAAAATCCCATATATA
>JAUZNJ010029128.1:0-15615 GCA_034780135.1 Jordanella pulchra | reverse complement strand
CACATAATTAAAACAAAAAACTATGGAAAAACTGTTGTTTTGAATAAAACCGACCAACACCTTTTATTTTACTCATCGTTGCCCAAGTGGCACAAATGTTCAGGGTCTGCCTGAATTTATGTCACTATAATGACAGAAAACAACATATCTTAAAAGATTTATCTATTCTAATACAATTTACACAAACAAAAATAAATATATATATATTATAAACAATCATGAACAGTTTCAAAGGGATTAAGATAAAAAAACAAGAAAAACTATTGGAAACGTCATAGATTATAACACTAAGTGTAGTTATGAACTGCACCAGTAGGTGGTGTTATGTTCCCATGAAGCTTCATGAAATTAGTGATTGGTTGAAGCAATTTGGCTAAATGGTTCAAAGGCCTCATGAGGCTTCATCTCACCATCACTATCAAATAGTATTCAAAGCCTCTCCAGCCTCAACTGTCATGTTACATTTTGTTAGCCTGGCCAGCATATTATTCAGGAAAGGAGCCAGATTTCATGGACTAACAGAGTCAGTGGAAACAGCTTAGGACCAATCAGATAACCACAGATGTGATGCAAAAACGTCTTTTTAAAAAAAGAGAATTTCTTACACCAGCCAGTTGTTGTTGTTGATATTTTAAGGACATAGGCCTAAAAAGCTCTTTCTGGATATATTAAATGACATCCTTAAAACACAACTCAATTACAGCTGTAATCCTGTCTGTTATGGTTACACAAAGGAGCTGTTGCATTATGGGTCCACCTCCCACACTGTGGTCTGTTGGTCCTTTTTTACACCAAATGGGAAAAGTGGGCACCAGAAAGAAGAGAAGTCCTTGTATATTTCACAATAAACTCAACATTTTTTAACTTGGCTAGCAAAGACAATAAGGCAAAACAGTATTAGAGGGGCTGTTGGACAACATAAAGGATACTTATGTGAAGCGTAAACAAAAACTTTTTTCCATTCAAGTGATGTTTCTGTAGCTGGAGCCGCAGTAGGAACTGATTGCAGCGTGAGGGATTTTTTGCAGCATAAACACACCAGAGAAGCAGCAACACCACGTTTAGTGGAAGAGTGGCATTAATTAAATTGAAGTCTGTACATTCTCTAGTTGTTTACCTATATACAATTTAAAATTTCCATTGGCATTTTATAGGCAGGGAGGGGCTAAGCCCTGAGGGGAAGCTATTTACATAGATGTAAACGGGCGCATCCCGGCTTGTAAACAAGTGACTGGAAAACAATACAAAGAGGCAGTCTTTGATATCTAAAAAGATAACTTTAGTTCTTTAGATCACTATTTGTTGTTCTTTTGATCTAAAACAAGGTATTATTGCTTATTGCTCCTTAAAGTTATAGTCTTCCTAAAAGAGCAGGTGGGAAGGCTTTTTGATAGCGATTGTGTCCTGCATGAGGGTTGGAAGGATAATACAGTGTTTTGTGTTTTTTCTTCAATCCAAAGCAACTTACATTCAGTGAACAATCAGGACTTCTCAGAGGTTGATCATGGTTGATCAAACTGAGCCACATTGTATGCAGTTTCTGTTGAGCTCCCCTATTGTTACAAAAGCTTCACTTAAAAAAACTCCTGCTCTAAAGAAGATTGCAAATCATCTGACAGGCTGGTCTCATGTGGTGAGGCCAGAAACATATTATTGTTGAAATATTATTACAAGTCATGATTGGGAATATTATTTGGTATCTAAAGGGGAGGTAAAACCATCATTCTGCGCTTTTTTTTATAACCTCACTCCTTCCTGAGAGTATAGTCCCTCTTCTCTGCCTTCAATTGGCCTTTAAAGGACCAGCTAATTTACATTCCTGTGGTAAAGCACTGTTTTTTTCCAAAGGCTATTTCTGTGGCAACATAGCAACAAAATCATTGTCAAAATAAATTGGTCCTTAAAGACAACCATTTTGTTCTTATGTTATGGCAAAATCTTAACATAAATCCTAACTGTAACCATATGCACAATAGATTGAGCATCTTTTCAGCTTCAATTAGTTGCAACTCAAATTCATTTTATTTATGTATTACCAAATCACCATTCAAGGCACTTTACAGAGACAGTACAGTCATATCATCCCGTCAGACGGTTAAAAACTTCTATCAAGGGCGTGCAGGTGGTGCAGTGTTTAGCGCTAGCTATATGCTTTTCCTCTAGGATTTTAAAGAATGGAGCCGAACTGCTTACACTGGAGGACAGAATTTGGGGATCTCTGCTATAGTGCTTCAGCAACCCTGTTATTGGAGAGGTTTCAAATGTACACATTTTTCACCCCATCCAATTTTTAAGACATGAGCCAACTAAGCAAAACATTAATCAGCTTTAGATTACAGTAGCATTCTTACAGCTAAGAACTAGTATTTTCTAATTAAGGGGTAGTGCACACAATGGGAAATGCCACGTGTCAGCATTTTTACTTAGCGAAAGCTGAAAAAGGATAAACTTTTTTACCTTTTGCATCTTACCTGATCCAGAGGGATGGACCTGAGGATCTGAAAAAAGCACAGAGCTCCACTCCGACTTAGATGACAGCAAGGTGGAGGTGGAGTACTGCTATGGGCTGGTATCATCAAAGATAAAACTGCTTGACGATGGAGTGAAGCTCAACTCCCAGACCTGCTGCCAGTTTCTGAAAGACACCTTCTTTAAGCAACGGTTCAGGAAGAAGTCGGCGTCGTTCAAGAAAAACATGATTTTCATGTAGGACAAAGCTTCATCACATGCATCCAAATACTCCATAGCGTGGCTGGAAGTAAAGGTCTAAAAGAAGAAAAAATAATGACATCGCTCCTTGTTCACCTGATCTGATCCCCACAGAGAACCTGTGGTCCCTCACAAAATGTGAGATCTACAGGGAGGGAAACAGTCCACCTCTCTGAACAGAGTCTGGGAGGTTGTCGTGCTGCTGCAGAAATGTTGAGTATAGACAAATCAAGCAACAGACAGAATCTTTGGACAGAAGTCTTTGGAATGTCCTTGTAAGAAAGGTGGCTACATTGGGCACTGGTTTGTTTTTGTCTTTGAATGTAAGAAATGTTTGTTTGTAGAGCTCTAACAGCCCGATCCGGTGGTGGAGATTTTCAGTCCAGGCAGGTCTTTTCTCCTTAGTTCTACCTTGGTTCTATTGTGGCTCTACCTTTCTCAGACCTAATCAGGAATAGTTAGGTTATCCAGAGCTATTATCTGTATTTGTGCTGCTATATGATTGGGCTGCTAGATCACATAGGGACCACTTCTCATCATTCTATATCTGTTCTCCCAGAGTTCCACTCATGACTTTGTGCTTCGTCTGCTTTTTCTCATCATAATAGCTTCATCTGGTCTGTTCCTGTTCGCTGTGACTTCTGGATGGAAATATCAGCCATGCTGCAACCATCAGCATCTTTGTTAAAGTAATTGGAGCTTGGCCTCTTTTTCAGTGTTTTCCTGTTTCTCTTACTGTGACTAACTGAATGTGCTGTCTTTTCATTCTCTGACTTGAGAGCTGGCTTGGAGCTCGTCTGCCTGCTGTATCTTTCTTGGACAGGGCCGCCTGTGAAGCTGACAGCTGCGTTTTATATCTCTGCTTCTTTCTGTTTGTCTGCTTGTGTCTCCTTTAACCCCAGCCTTCCTCAGCAGATGGCCGCTTACACTGAGCCTGGTTCTGCTGGAGGTTTCTTCCTGTTAAAAGAGATCTTTTCCACTCCACTAACGCTACATGCATGCTTGGTGTCAGGGATTGCTGTCAGGTAAATGAATTGATGCAATCATCTGGTTTTCATTGGATAGAAAACTCGGAACCAATGTAACTGTATGAATTGATTGAATTGTCTCTGTAAAGTGCCTTGAGATTACATGTGTTGTGAATTGCCGTTATATAAATAAAAATTAATTGAAATGAATTGAATTGTTTCCAAATTTTGTGTTATATTGGTTTACTAACAATTTATAATTCTGTCCAGTAATAGAGAGCCTAAGATAGGCAAAACAAAAAAGAAAACAAAACAAAAAAAAACCCTCCAACTTCCAAAAAGATGAAGCTTTTGATATCTATGAGTCTTTTGGGTTGAACATAGTAGTTGTTCAACAATAAAAAGAATCTTCTGAAATACAACTTGCCAAATAGCTCTGTAGTTCTGTGTTTATATATTCTAACTTCCCTTTGCACCCACTGCACAGTAATTTTGCTTTTAACATTTTTCCCTTTAATTTTGTTTTTTGTACACATTTTAATGTCTATACTTGCGTATACCATATGCCTGTGGTGTTGCTGCTGTTACACAATAATTCCTCCATTGTGGGACAGTGAAAGGTTTGTCTGGTCTAGTCTCCCACCAGTGAAGCAGCTTCAGTCTGGATGGTTTGATAGCATAAATAACTATTGGAACAGACATGCTGCAGGGGTTAGATCCTGTGAAGCCAATCTGTTCCTAACTGTCCTGAGATCTCACTAATCCATATAGACAGTCTGAGCTGTGACAGAACACAGCAATAAAGTGGATGACATTTATAATACGCACCTCAGTATGTGCGTCGGAAACCAGCTAATGCTCAATTCTAGAACATTAATCATCTTGTAAATCTTGAACTGACTGCGCTCACATCATGTCAAGCTTCATCAAAGGTCAAACAGTAATTGCTCTTTACTGGTGTGAGAGCATATTATCTGTTCCTGATGACTTTTCTCCATCCACTAAGTGAGTTCATAAAAATCTAAGTCAGTTCGCAGTAGTCCAACAGTGGTGCAATAATTAATGTCATGATGCGTTAAGAGTTCCTATGAAGTATCACATTAAAGGAATACGGCAAAAGCTGTATCGCTGTCCAACATATTAAAACATCAAAATTACTTCTGCAACAATTTTTTTTTCAGCACTAAGATTTTCCTCTTTATTTGGATAAAGACATTAGAACAATTGTTCAAAACACATGAAAAACTGAGGAACACCAATAAGAAAGGGAAAGTCTGCTTAGATATTTTAAGCTTCAAAGTCCTATTTGAGAAGAAAACTATGATTAACCCATTGCCACACTACAAAAAATAAATTTTAGTAATTACATTTTTCTTGAAGAGTACTGCCCCCTGTTTTGAGCAGGTAAGATAATTTGCCAGTTGTATTGGCTGATTTATGTTTAAAATAGGAAAAAAACAAGTCATTTATCTAACTTCAAGTGCAAAATATCTATCTTATTTTAATGTACAAAAATACTCGTTCCATTGGCAAATCATCGTATTTACACAACCAGATTAATGAAAAATGCAACTATTTTAGGAAAATGTTACATGTTTTTAAATCTTTTTACGTATAAGTGTTACATTGATCATCCCCAAGAAAAACCATGCCCCTATTAGACTATTACTTAAAGCACAATTTTATCCAAATTTCTACTTTGACAAAGATTATTTTAAAGCAAGCCTGCCTGTTTCCCTTGAAGTGAAGGATTGAACAACACAGTTAAAACAGGAACTAGTGAGAAGAGATGAATATCTCACACTCTTACATAGTATTTGGGAGGCTAAACCATCATGAGGTTCCACCATTAAATAAAAGAGAGCCCAGTCCCTTTTTACTACTATGTAGTTTGCTTGAGTAGATTGTTCAACACTAAATACTAAATACTGTCTCACTTACATGCAACATTGACTAGGATGTTAAGGAGCACAGCTGAACCAGGAATAGCTTGCACAGACATCAACAAGGAGATTTGGCATTATAAAATAAAACTGTGAAAAACTAAACATTAAAAGACTAAGAATATGCTAATAAAATCAAAATGTCTGGTACTTCTTTCAATGGGAGATGTTTTCTGTTTCACTGCCTACTTCAGCTATGATGACATTACAGGCTGATACTCAGCTTACTTTGGCTTCTAGCTAATTAAATTTTTAAAGTTCTCAAAATTACTATGTTGTTTAATACAGCACAGAAGAAATATGTTTTTTGTTTGATCCCGTCTCCCTTGGAGTTAGAAGCAAGAGTTCTTGCTGCAACACGACCACATCTTACATGGTAATACTGGATAACTTGTTAGTTTATAAAGCTAATGAAGATGATAATGATTAAAGTGATTCATTTACTTGTGGTTGAGCACAAGTGTCACAGTACTTGAATTGCACCTTCCATAAATGCAGTGCAGGTGGATGACCAAGAGTAGCAGAAAATCAGGAGGCCCCTGAAGGAGCCTTCAGTTTAGCTCCACCCTGACGCCAAGGCAGTGCAAGCTTCTGTGTGTTAAATTTCAGAGGCTGGGTCTTCCAAGGGCTCGGTCGATCTGGACTGGGTCCCTCGAAGGCAATGAAAATAAGGAGGCAGTTTGGCTATAGATTCAAACAGGTCCAACCTTCTCACTCGGCATACGGTCTGTCGCCTAGCAACCGTGACAGTTGACACACAAATCAAGCAAAGAATGGAGGCCAAGAGGTTGCGACGGACTAGGACGTAATAGGCCTTTGGAGGATGTAGCCGCCAGATCCAAACACGCCACTTGTAGTGACATTGTAACTTAAGGACGCTGCAGTGACACAAAAACCAACAAAGAGAGTATCACTATACATCTTTACTTTTCAGTAGCAATGTTTGCTTTTTCAATGTATGACTTTTTAATGTGTGACTTTGTTTAGTTTCTCCGTGTTTTATTTTGTAATGTTAAATCTCTTTTTCAATGTCAATGCATGCTGTCCCTGGTTCAGCTCCATACATACACAACTCTGTATATGTATGTTCACATGAATGTGACTGGCCTGGGTATGTAGAAGCTGTTCTGTAGTAGAGACCTCAGGATGCACTGGTGCCTTCTTGCTGCTCTAGTGATTAAAATCTTAAATGGCCCTGTATGATTGGTTAGATATACAGCAGTCATCCGTTAAATAGTATTCTGCAGCAGATTGTGATATTTCTTCAGAAGCTTGTAACTCTCGGCTATAACTGTGCCAGCAGCTCTATCAGTATGGCCTTGATTTGCTCCTATAACAGACTGAGCACTTTGTCAAAGGGTCCTGAATAACAGAGTGTGGTAGCTACAGTGTAAAACTCCCCTTTATCAAAAGACAAGTTCAAACTTTTATTTATCGGTTAATTTTCTTTTTCAAAATGCTTCATCTTGGGATATAATTCAATAACTGCCCTGAGGAATATACTGCAGTAGTTCACCGGGAGTCGCTTCAAGCTGACAGTGGTTTATTTGGTCTAACTGATTTAGTGTGTTGTTTATTCTTAAAGACACGGGAGGACATTTTCAATAGATGCAAAAGCAGGACAAAAAAGCAGATTACGGTCCAATGATAGATACATGTGAAAAACCAAAACAGGACGAAGTTTCTGAATCCTGAAGTAGCTACAGATAAGCAATATGGGCTGTACAAAGAAAAAGAATAAGGAACCCCTACAGGAGCTCTTATTTAACACTTACTACAAAGACACTCCTTCTTTTAACATATTAAAGCTTAAAACAAGTTAAAGTCAAAACAATAGATTTTTACTCACCAGCTGCTCATGTTTTGCACATGATCCGTTTACTGCTTTTTCTATAATTGTGAAAGTTAAATTGAAAAACAGTAATGTCTTCTCAGCAATTTAAACTCTTTATCGTTAAGAGCCTGGTTCTTTCTTGGTAGATCCTAATTCTCTATCTTGCTTTTTGTCTTCTCAATAGAGTTGAATCTATTTTCCCTATCAGACAAACAATAAGTCTGGACACCTGAAAGAAGTAAATGAATAGAAAGAAACATCCATAAAAGATGAGGACAATGCTGGAATTGATATAAGCAAGAACTTTTATTGAAAGAGAAAGCCTGGCAGCTAAACTAAATGCTATTTCTGAATAAACATTGGCAAGATAAAAAGATAGTGAGAAATGGGCCTTTGAGAAGACGGGACAAGGATAAAAAGGAAAAAGATAAATTGTTTAAAGGGAAACATGAGCAAAAGGATGGAAAGTGGGAGCTAAACAGAACAGAAAGAAATTCTGCTTTTCTGTGAATTATCAATCTACATCTTTTCCGAGACCTTTTTTTAAAATGTATTTCTTTAAATCTACGTACATTGTTAGTTGTTAAGCTCAGTAGTTAAAACACTTGGGCGTCCTTTGAACCGTCTTTTTTTAGTGTTTTCCACTTTTTAGGCCTCTTTCTCTCATCATTATTATTTATTGCAGTGCAGTAAAAAAGGATCAGTCTGATGCAAATCTGTCTGTTTGCAGTTTTTGTCACATTGAAATTGATGTTCTGATTATTGAACAGATGGATTTTTATAAAGCACAACAAAACAGCCGTTCTTAGAATAAATCTTCTAATTCAGCCACATTGTATGACTGTGGTGCATGACTGACCTGTCTAAGGTCACACCACAGCACATCTCAGAGATTTAGGTGAGATTTTGACTGTGCCCCCCTAAAATTTTAATTATTTCCTTATAACCCATTCAGAGGTGGTTTTGCATTTCATCCTATGAAATGGTATTATGTCTGAGCTTGAAGTCCCAAAAATAATAGCCTTTTTGTTTTTCTTTACAGAAAAAAAGGTAATTATAGGGTAGATGTATTCAAATGAAGACTTTCAAAAATGTTAAATCTGTTTCCACTTTCAAATATTTCCATCAAGTCTCAAAATATCAAGATGTTTCCTTTTATGTTCTTTTGTAAAAGTATAGTGGGCATTAGTTCTTTTTGATCACCCAAAAGGTCTGTCCTATAAATTATATTTTGACTCTTTACTGCACATGAACCATAATTACATTACATGAAGTGATGTAGACGCTAGATGTCTTTTTCAGCTTTTTTTGTCACCTCCTTGATGAGTCATTAAAGTCCACTTGCAGCTAAATTTCCCTGAAGTATATATCAAGCAGCTTAAATGCTCAAGTAATGTACACAAGTGGTTAAGAGTCAAAAGGTTTGATCAGTGAAATCCATTTTATATGATGCAATAACCTGTTGACTCGTAACAGGAAAATAAACTGGAGGAGTTGTACCATCTGGTGTTTTGAAGAGAAAACGTCCTCTAACTGCAATAACACCTTGTAATGTAATCTAATTTGAGGAGAAAATGAAGTTGTGTGTTACTCTCACCATCTTGTCGCTGTCTTTACCACCTTTTGTTTGCACTGGGTGAAGCATCTTCAAAGTGAGACACTCATGAAAATATCAACAGAAGAAGTTAAGACTGAAAGGCATTCATTTCTAGCATTACTGTTTTTTATTTTAACACACTGACTTCTAGAGTGCCTTTTTACATAAATGAAAAAGTGATGCGACTGTCCACAATTTGAAAGTTATGACGTACTTAAATTTAAGTATGATAAAACTGCATCCTCTGCTGGGTATTTACAGCACAGTAATCTGATTGTATGGACTGTTGCTTAGCAGTACAGTTATTGATGATTTGGGGATTTTAAACACATGGCTTCACAATGGTAGGATGGACGGCTCCAGAACGGTATGGGTCTACTTCCCACCCCCGATGGTTTTTCGGATCATCATCAAAATTTAATCGTTTGTGAATGGTTATAATACACCCCTTCTGTGAAAATCTGAGTAAAATCTGTCCATAACTTTTTCTGTAAAGTTACTAACAAACAAACCAACGCAACCGAAAACATGACCTCCTTGGTGGAGGTGAAAAACATGTTCATGAATTATGTATGCTAAGATTCCTTAAAATTAGATTTTTGATTAGTCTACAGACCAAAAATTTAGTTATAAATTCTCCTTATTATTAGAAATTATATACCTAAAAAATGAAACTGCATGGGAAATGATGATACATTCAAATGGAAAGGAGAAGCATACCAGGCATATTGTTTGTCAAGAAAGCCAGTGGGTGGTGTAGAGGAGGAAACCAGCAGACAACAGAGAGGATGACATTTGGAGAGCACAATGTGACGCACAAGAGCTGAAAAATACTAACTTCTCTGAGCTATAAGATGAAGCAGACATTTCAAAAAGACTAAGAACACTATTTGTGGCATATTCAATTTGTCCATAACACAAAGATTTGTCATGGGTTTCCATAGTTAATGGCTGATGTGGTTTAAAGTCCATCAGTTGTTTTTCAAAATCCGGCAGCCAGCAGTTAGTTGCAAACTGTGAGATTTACAGTGTTGATTCTCATTGCAGGGTCATTACACTGCCAAAATATTTATGGATTTATCTAGGAATATTTTGAATAGATTTCTAGTCTTTTTACAAAAAGGGTAAACTGCAACCACACAAACACTCATTCAGAACAGACACACCCAAAATCTCAAGAGAAAAGCTCATTTTTTTAATTAGAGGGAGTCTGTCTACTGTCATGGTTTTAAATTGTAATCTGCTTTCACAGATTCAAAATTTATGTTGCAGTGAAGCTGAAGTATTCAGGGCTTCCCATCCGCTGAGCAAATAATGGGACTTGTAGAAAAACAGAGAAGATAAAGTAAAAGTGACAACATAATGGAAAACATCTGTTTATATTCAATCCCCATATCCTCTAACTCTTGCTTATTTAATGTCAGGGTGGATAATGCTTTCTAAATTCTAAGTAGCTCAGCTCTAGAAGACGCTTGTAATGGAGTGGAAAGGAAGGTTGGATAGGAAGAAGATGTCTGTTTGCACAAATGCAGCAGTGGTTCTGCAAGAACAGGAAGAGACCTGCAGTCAGTCGGTCAGTCCAGTTGTAAACTGCATCAGTCATTTGTGGATTATCTAAATATATAGTCCTATTAAAGATGTCCAATAAAAATTATCTAACTGATTACAATTTTTAGAATTGGAGAAAACAGCTGATAATATAACCTTGCTAAAAATCAAAAGTTAATAGTGCTGTATGAGTTTATTTATTTTCATCCAAACATAAAAACATGGTATAAGGTATATCTATCAAGCAAGCAGCCCTAAAATCCTGGGACCAGCTAAGCTAACCCATTCTCTTTAAGATTTATTACAATGAAATCATTTCAGAGTCATTATTTATTTTTCACTGTAAAACTGAATTAAACTTTACTGTTTTGACTGCATTTAATATCTCTGTGTCAGGATCTGTTTACATTTACCTGCTGCACTTTAAAGGACGTTTTAAATGCATTAAACTTAAAAGCCTAATGCAAGCTGTTTTTATTTAATTGTGCTTATTTTCAGTAGAGCTTTAGAGTTTTGTTAGTCTAAACTACTAAACCGGTGAAAGGCAACTAGATCTTAACCGAATCTAGGAGACCCACTTTGAGTAAAAGGCAAGGATGCCTGGTATTTAGCAGATTACAGTGAATATTGTGTAAATAGTCCCTGAAGAAAACAAACACTAAAATATGACATTTGGTTAAAGAGCAACCCCAGTAATTAGCCCAAATCTGTACAAAAAGTGAAATGCGTTTAATTGACTATGTTCTGTCATCAATCCCTCAGGTGGCATTATCTCACAATAGCTTCACATCATTTAAATTCTGTAAGAAATCTCCTATTAAGCACCAGTCTGATTATGAATGAATGTGATGTGGTATGCAGAAGTACATCCTGCAATTGGAGGATCATCAGTTTGAAACCCAGCTCTGTCTATCCTAGTTGTGTCAAAGGGGCTTTGTGGTGCTTGTGTACAGCAGCGTTGCTCCCTACATCAGGCCAGCTGTGGCTATAATGCAACTTGTTTTATTATGGTGTGAATGTATGAATAAGTTGAAAAGATGATACATTATTACAGGCCAATTAGCATTTATTTAATATTTGTATTTTCCATTCTGTTTAAAGTCTAGACATATCGGACAATTTTGTAATTTTGCAACGAATCAAAGGCCTTAAATGTAGCAGTAAACATTTTGAACACTGGCCACTGTGGGGAGCCCCTGGCTCCAAGGGTAGGGGACAGGAAGACACAAGAGGGTTTAGGAATCAAAACACAGCACAGATAATCCGAAAACAATTTAGAATGAATGTTAAGAGAAAGTTTCTGTCAGATTAACTCATGTTTCCGACTGCATGGTGCTTCCAAATAAGTTTTCAAGCCCAACATTCAGCCGGGACTGGTTCTAAATGAAGGCTTTACAGCAGGCAGCCGCCTTTCTCTCTTCCCAGTACTTCATACCACGATTGACTCCTTTAGTGATTTGCAACTGTACAAGTCCTGGACAGAAGCTTGCTCAGCCCTGATATCTGGTTCTGCAGTCCTGTTCTGTCTTGCTTTATGATGAAGAAAAAATAAACACATTGATTACTGAAAAACAGAGTGATTGATGTGCACAGAAAAGACTGAATAATGACCAGCGACTTCTGTGCCAGATTCTACGTCTTCGGTAATAGAAGGAAGAGCACACTCTGCCTTTTTTCCATGTGTGAGGACTATCTTAGGTCTGCAGAAAGGTAATGGTTTCAACAGCGAGAAAATTAGGTCACTCTGGCTGTCAAATCTTTGAGCAACATTATTTTTCACTCAAATGGCATAGCTGTTTGAGAAGTGGAATCATTGTTTAAGTTTGTAAGTAAAAATAGAAACTTTGGTTTCTTTTTTACATATTTTATCTATAGTTTCTCGGAGTTAAACAACCAAAACAGACAGAACAAACAGGTTAAATAGACCTGCCAACCTACTGAAGTATTGATACAAGAGGTAAAAAAAATGCGTGCCAACCCAAAGTGAATAATTATGCATCATAGGGGACAACAGGCAGTTCAGGAAACAACATGAAAGTCAAAAAGCAGACAAAGAAGACGGAGGGTAGGGTGGGGGTGGGGGGTTGGGGGGGGGGGACAAAGCAAATGGTCAGGATGATTATTTCATCCCATCACTTTGTATCTACCTTTTTAAAAGAACCGACAAATGAAAGACCTTGTGAGTACTGACAAAGGAAATCAATTTTTGCTAAATACAAGAGACCATGTAATTCTGTCACTCTTTGAAACAAGGAGGGGTAAAGGATTTCCACTCCCTCAGAATAACTATGCAGCCATTGAACCAAACATAAGAGCCTTACATGACAAAATTCAGAGCAAATTTATGTAATACTGAAATCCTTACCAGGAGTCAGGGGCCTGCCATAAACAGTACTATAACATTTGAAAAATCTAGCAGAAGTCCTTAGATTTAGGGCAGGAGCTGAGGAGATGCCCAGAGTCCAATAATCTGATTCACAGTTGTCACAAAAGGGAGAGACGGGAATCTAAATTGTTATGGTCTGTTTAGCCAATGGACACCTTTGGTTTGAATACGTTGTTGTCTCATATTGATGGAACTGGCTTTGATTCTTGACAGGTTCTGATCCCACAGCCCATCTACAAATTGACTTAATATGTCAGATATCCAGGCACCATTTACATGGTTAGAGGAATGAGTCGAGATGAAAAAGAAAAAAAAATCCAAAATTGAGTGTTTGGAAGTAGGGGTCGGTTTTATAAGCTCATGAAAGCTGTGCTTTTTAAGTAGGGTTTGGGAAGTGCTGTCTGACTAAATAAGAAACTTGCAAGTATCTGAAAAAGTGGCTAAAAGTGACACTTGACAGTGGTTGGAAATGAATGAAGGAGGCAAGGTATCTATAAATGCATAGAGTGGAGGTACTGTATATTAAGTATTAAGAACCAAGTAAAAATTAAGATACCAACGTCCACGGAATCGTCTATCTGAGGAAATAATGACGATGGTGAGTTCAGGTCTAACCGGAGATGACGGTGAGGAGGACAAATAAAGAGTTTGTCAGTAGCAATGATAGCATTAATCTGGAGGGTGTAAACTTGTCAGGGGTTATTCCAAGTTGAACCTTGTGCATCTACAGAGAGAATTAAGCCTCCAGAACTTTGGATCGGAGATTTTGAGAAGATGTAGATGGAGCTGAGCTGTGTTGGATGGTGAGCAGGCCGACCGTGCCTGAAGGGGTCGAGGATGCTTGTGACTGTCGACAGAGAACTTAGATTGAGAGATGTGTTTGCAGGAAGGAATATTTTCTAGGAGCGGCAACCAGTGGGTAACATCCACAGCGTCGAAGAAACAAAGGGGATGATCTTAGGAGGACGTCTATAGAGATCCCACAGAGCTCCTTGGAGGAATCGAGCACCTTTAGTGAAGAAGAAAGAACAACGAATCAAAAAGGAACTTTGGCACTTTAGAAAAACTAGTCTTACCCTGGAGGGCACTGAATACCATTGAAGGCAAACACTCAGGCATTGGCGTGTCGGCAGTCAGCAGAATATAAACCCCAATAATGAATAGATCAGAAACAGCCTTGCAAGAACCCCTCCGCTTCGCTTATATTTTTGTATTTCATAAAACTATTTTTAATAAAGGTAGCTTGTACTCCAGACATATGTGTTAAATTTGAACAGAAGCACTTACTGGTTTCCTGTTTTTTCATCTTAGCTGCATCTAACAAAGTTATGTGGCTTCAAATTACTTTTCATTATGCTTTGTAAGTTTACCAGCTTTTGTCCAGCTTACCATCTTGCGGTAACACAGCTTGTACATCTTTCTCACTCCTTCCTAGCCAAACACCACAGCACTCATGATTTAATCCTTTCATTGACATTGTTCCCAGATTTCAAATGTCCCAGTTGTCTTCTCCCTTTATGTCCACCTTACAACACATCCAGACAACCATCTGCTCAGTGCCCCAATCCAATCCAAACCTTTGACCCCCTGATGTGTTTCTAGCTGTTCCATTTTTCATGGGCACCTCTTTGGCTGACAGGAGGTCAGCATACACAGAACAGCGTGAAAGCATGACTCAGTATTCCTGAGATCGTTATGCATTTCAGCTGCTGAAGTGAGGCAAATTCATATTCACTCAGATGTTTTAGTTTGTATATCCAAGTGTCCTTGTCAGATACTGTGCTGCTAACGCTGTACTTGAAGCAGGGCAAAATCTTTCAGCTGTCAGGGTTGCAGCTTAATTGAAAAGGACAATTCAATCTATTTATCTCATGGTAATCTCTTTCTATCTCCCTTTTTCAAGCTTTAACACTGTTGGAGACAAGCTTTGAAAGTAAAACTAAATGCTGAATAAATTTAAGCTTTTTTTGCTTTCATCACAATATACATTTCATATAGCAGTCAATTGCAAATAGAAGTTTTGAATGTCATGTGAAGTTGCATCAGGCTGCCAAGACCATTTTGGACACTTTTTGCATACCCCTTTATCCCATCTGTCAATCCAGGTTGAAGGCATTAAGTCATCGATAGGCTGCAGGATGCTACAAAAACACAAACAAAAAACAATAAATATATATATATTTATTGTTTTTTCTTTGTGTTTTTGTTATATATAACAATTAAATAATATATATTATATTAAATTTGGAACTGTCAAAACTTGTGAAACTATATTTATATACACCTGTTTCTAATTCCGAAACTGTAGTTTTGACTTAATGCTCCAAAATGTGTTTTTGATCTGTAGATTTCATCAGTATTGCTGCTTTATCAGATATTATAGCTCATAACAAATTGAATCTAAGAGCTGTTTTCCCTGATTATCTTTATTAATAACTTAATAAATTAAATACTTAGATCTATAACACTGAACAGCCAAAAGGCAATCAATGTAATATTTTCTGTCTGTTTGTGTCACACAAGATACACATGGGCAGTGTTGTATAAAGTACCGAAATCTCAGAGTCAAGTAAAAGTATAGGTACTGCTCCAAAATATGACTTTGGTAAAAGTCCAAGTCACTGACTGAA
>JAUZNJ010029127.1:0-15616 GCA_034780135.1 Jordanella pulchra | reverse complement strand
CCCGCACTGGATTCCCTGCCTAACCCAACTCTCGTTATAGTACTCATTGAGTCCCGCTTTGGACCCGAATCGGAACCGGAACCAGAACCGGAACCAGAACCTGAACCAGAACCGGAAACTTGCAACCTGTGAACATTTTTTAATAAACTGTTTAACTTTTTCTCGTTTTCCCGTGTGGTGTTCTGCATGTGGGTTCGTCACCTTAAGCCCATCATGACAATACCAATATGATCGAAAGAGCTGTTTGAGGCTCTTCAAAGGAAGACTGCAGCAGTTTATCTATCTGGTAAGGGATTTAAAGATGTCCCAAAATAGTTTGAAATCTGTCATTCTACTGCACAGAAAAGTCTTTAAGCTTCCAACATGTTCTATGCTGACTCTCAAAGCAAATCGTCTCTAAATAAAACAGAAGTGGCTGATTTAAAATTTGCCAGGAAGAACACAGGAGTTTTCAAATAATTCTCTATGAAGTAGTCTACGATATTATTTTGCCATATCTTACCATATTATTCAACATAAAGCATTTACAGCACTCCGGAGAAATGACATCATTCCAATTGTCAAGTTTACCCTCAGGCAGAACTACATCTAAAATCAGTTCAGCTTGTTTAAAAGGGTTTGATTTATATTTATAATTAATCACGCTTGCATTCTCAGCATAGCACACAGTTCCAAAAAATGTTGCATACTAACTGTATCATTTTCTGTTTCATTCCCTGCCATGTAAATCTGTAATTCGTCCCAAATACAGCCTGGTTAAATAATGTCAGGATTAGCACCTCATTGTGTTGAAAACCTTGAGAATTTTGTTTAGATTTCTGATAAAAGTGAATTGAACCCATAAATGTGTTGTTTTACAATATGGAGCTGGAAATAGCATGCTGGAGGCTTTGCTGCAACAGGCCCTGTCTGCTCAACATCACTGAATCCATTAGCTATTCTACTATGCATAACAAAAAGTTCAAACCAACTGCAAAATGAAAAACGGAAAATGTTACAGAACTGAACCCTGTAACTTGACAATGACCCCAAGGCTAAATGTACATAAGCCCACCAAGGACTGGCTGAATAATAAGAAACTTAAAGTTATGAGCGAGTGCAAAGCACAGATCTTGGACTCATTAAGATACTATGTGTGATTTGTAAGAAACTGTAAATGCAAAAAACATAATTATTTCAAGTGCAAATTTATAGAAGCAAAGTTTCAATACATTGTAAGAGATTGTTAGAAAAGTGCAAGAAACAACTTACTGAAATCATCTCAGCTGAAGGGGGAAAGGCTTAATATTATTTTGTTTTGAGACCACAGATATATATTACATGCTTTGTTATATGACTGAATATGAAACCTTGGAGAGCACAGTAACAGCAGTGAGATCAATCTGCAAAGTTACTGAATAATCTCGCATAACTGCTGAATGATTCATGTCATTATACCAACCTTGGTGAGTGGCTGAAAAATTCCTAATGTCTAATGTCAGTAAAGCTGACTGCCAAAAGCTTATCAAAGCTTATTTCTAACAGGAGTGTCACTTTAAATATATCACACAGAAGGAGACAAATGAAACTAGTCTGCTGAACTCTCTTCACTTCACAATCATTCCCCAGAGCCCAATATATCTTCATCAGAACGATCTAGTAACATCTCAAATGTATGAGGTCATGTTTTCTGTTTTCTAATTTATCTCCATGTCATACTTAAACTGCATATCTCAAGTAGATTATCTCCTTTTTTTTGTCACCCCCGGGTTTATCCCTCTAGAAGATTGGTCTTAGTCTGCCATGTTTAAAAGATAAAATTCTTTCACAACTTTATAACTGTCGAAACGCAAAGGATTGTTATTCAGTATCATGGGTTCATCTCCAGATGTAGGACACGTGCTCTGGAATTATGATCTCCCCAACAGAAGCCATACAGAGAGTATGATGGCCGATGGTGACACTTTTAAATTACAACTGATTAGTTCAGGCCAGAATAGAATTAATGAGAGGTAGCCATTGTAAAAAAACCCTTTTTAAAAACTTAAAATCTGTTTCCTAAATTCAGTAAATGGAGCAGTCATATAAAGAAACCACAATAAAAATCTGTTTGTAGGACCACTTCTTGTTGTGCCATCTACTCATCTGGTTCGAAAGGTGACGAGAAGAAAGCAAAAACAAATAAATAAATAAATAAAAGCCCAGTTTAGAGTAAAGTAAAACATATGTGATATGTGGCAGTATGAGCTATAGTCAGACCCAAACATTTGTTTGGTTAGTTTTAAATGAAAAATAGCAAGTGAGGCAGAATACCACCACCACATATCACAATGAAAACAGGATCCCCACAGCAAAGCATAGCAGTGCCAGCATCATGCTGTGGGGATGCATTCGTGCTCCACAGCCAATGAAGCCGATCAGATTTACTGAAAAGAAATACAGAGTAACATAATATCAGTGGAATCAAATACCCTGTTAAGAATCAGTAGACCCTGAAAATGGCTCTTCATAGACAATTTCTTTTCAACCTGCACTGAGCTTTATATACAGTACTTTGAAAATAGAAACATCAGTCTTCCACAGAAGACAATCCATTGGAGAGATATCTCAAAAGATTTGCAGCTTGTAGAGCTGAAATAAAAGGTGGTTTCTGAAAAGTACAATTCAGAGAGTTCTCGGAATATCTGTGAATGTTTAAAAATCCTGCATCATTCATGGTGCACGTCCCAAACAACAGACTTTAAAGTTTGAGAATGTGAATTTGTTAAAAAGGCACTGTAGATCTACAGATTTTTATTTTTTTCTGTTGGGTCTATTGTTTTTATATCTCTCATGTTATTGTATATAGGGCTCAAAAACCGAACAAAGATTTACTATTTGAGACCTCCCACAGATTTTTATACAGATTCAACATTTGAATTAGTTTTGACCTGGTTCTGGTTGAGATGAGGATATGTTTGGAATTTTTAGGCACAAAGTTGACAAAGAAAGGTTTTCCTGTTCAAACGTGAGCCCTGGACCTACAGCACATATGATGTGCTGGGGTTTTGGCTGCTGGATGATACTGCAGGAACTACCGCTGAATGTGGGCACAGAGCTGATGCCGTGAAGCTAAAAAGACCTGAATACAGGAAGGTTGTGTTTAATATAATCAACAGAAACAGGAAAAAAGGCCTTTTTAGTGGATTTAAGGAGGGAAATGGCACCGATTTAAGCTCTGCAAGCATGTGTGGGAAAAAAAAGATTTATTAAGTGTAAAGTCAAACACACATAGGTTGGTAGAAGCAGAAGACATCTATATTGTCTGCAGACAGCAAACAGAATGTATTTTCCTTAATCCCATATTTAGGGTTCTTTTACGGGCTGTTCTTTTATTTTCATATTGAAACGAGGCAATTTTAACTTGCATAAATTCATATAATTTTTATTCGAATGCTTTAATGCAGTGGTTTGTTGTTATGGGAAACAATTAATATGTCTATGATCAGATAAAACTTCCCAAACCTGATAGAAACTATTTGAACATCTTTAAAAATAATTACAAAAGAGGCTTTAATTGTAGAAAAACTGGATTTTAAATATATATATTTTAAATAAGAAAATGTAAACATATCAAGTAAAGTTTTTAAGTATGTCCCAAAGGCTTAACTCACCTCATTGTGTGAAATGCTCGATGTTCTCTACCACACCACTGCTATTAATGAAATAGTCCAATTCTGGGAGGGCTGCAACCACCGAGTTCAAACACAACAGAAAGCCCCTCTGGATCCCTGAACAGGACCCTTAGTTTTATGGTTCCTACAGGTAAATTTTGTCATAATGTACAACTCCAATGACAAAGTTTATTGTCTTTTTCCTATTTTTTGAATAATTCATCTACTTTATATTTTACCACTTGGGGGTGCTCACACTCTTTGCATATAGCATTAAACCTTTAGCCCCAGATTGTAAGGTAGTTAATAAGGTTAAACTAATATCAGTCCTCTTGTTGCCAGCAGATTCTGCCCACTTAGCTTTAAATCACCACAGCCGCTCCAATTACCACGAGTCCATTTGCAGCTTCTCTAAACGAAGCAGAGAACAATATCTTGTAAATGTTTCTACTTTTGTCTGCCTTTGATTGTCCTCTGGAGGTACAGGAGATATCGGGCTTCATGGAAATCGGAGGTATGTATGACAATTTATTGCATTCTCTTATCAGTCTGACACTAAAGAATATCCTTTTTCTTATTTTTAAGGAACCCTAATACTACAAGTTGGCTTCTGTTGGCTTCTTGCAGAAGCTTAGTCTTTAATAATACAATTTAACCAAACATGGGTGGTAAAAGAGAAAAAATATGAAGCAATCAGGCAATATTTTCAGATTCATGCTGTAAAATTATTCCCAGAAGGCCTTTATGATGTGTTTGGATTTTGAAAAATACTGACAACATTTAAACAAAAGTGATCCCAAACTGTAATAATGTTAAAGTCATTCAGCTGCTCATTCTCCTGAGGAATAGTCTCCTAAAAAATAAAGTCAGTCACCCATGCTGAATCCTCTCTTGCTTTCCTTCTGGATAGATAGACTGGGTGTATATTTCATTTTTAATTTCCCTTTTACAAAGCCAATATTCAATCTTTCAGCTGATATATAGAGCACTCAGAAATGTATATAAAATAACTATCTCTATATGTTCACAGACAGGATGGATATAACTCTGGAGCAGGTTTATTCATGCCCTATCATCTCTATCCCACACAGCCCACCCTCCCAGTCTCTATCATTTCATACTGGATTCACAGGCTTCCCTCTTTACTTCTCAGGAAAAGTATTTATTTAACCTTCTGCAGCCTTAAGTCAACATTTATTTTCAGCCAGGAACATAAAACAGGTTCACATCTCACAGTGATCAGTCTGTTTTTATCGGCAGGATGCTAAATATGAAAAGGAACTCCTTAGAGTCCAGTAAATTACAGTGCATTAAGGTTGGCGGTTGGAGCAGTAAACTGAAAACGAATGAGTCAGCAAAACAAATACAGATATTAGGTATTCACAGTAAAGCCCCCATTTCTGTAACCCTTTATAGGGCACTTGCACACTCCTTACAGTCCCACAGTCCATCAGTGAGGTCTAGAAGCACAAGATTTATATCAGGCCAGTCAGCGAAAATACTACTACAAGGCAGTACACATCATTTTGGCATTTGACCAATTAAATGAGCCCTTGGTTGATATGTTACCTACTGTAAATTAAGTTAAAAAGTTAAAAAATTCAAAAACTAAGTGAAGAAGTTAAAAAGCTAATTGAAAAGTTTATGCTAAGTTAAAAAGTATCAAATGTATCAGCATTAATTATCTAAGGTTATGTTTTTCAGGAATTTCGTATAGATTTTTAATTTTTTTTACATATTAGGGCAAGTGACCGTTTGTTATTATTACATTGACCTTGATTTTTGCCATCAAAATATATACGGTATCTATTTTCTAATGTTACCAAAGTAATAATTGTTCTGTTATCCCAAAACCCCCTAAGCTTAAAATTTGGATTTTCAAAGTATTTCACTGAGTATCCGATAACGTTTTCAAGAGATGCAAATGTTAGTCTGGCCAATAATTTGTGTCGGCTTTTCTTTACAATTTAAAAAAAAAAGAAGAAGAAGCAGATTTAAAAGACGGTTCTACACGGGATTTACATAATTAAACGTTTTTTTTATCCTTTTAGCTCTTTTTTTGTCCCAAATTGTTGTCCTTTTACAATATTCAATGTTAATTTACCTGACAGGGTGTACTCATGAGATATACACTGAAGCTTCAGAATTGGTTAAATACACCAATTCTGGAGCTTCATAAACTTTTACATTTTAGAGACTGTCTCATACTTTTAATGCCTATTGCTGCATTTTTACCTCAGGAAGCTTTTTTACGAAGCAGGGTACTTTTCTCTGACAATGAATAACCCCCTGATACAGTGTTACTACAAGTGTAAAAGCAAGTTACTAGATTAATGCTTTTAAAATTACCTATAACCTTTGAAGTGTAACTTTATGGAAGAAGGAGTGATAAAAGTTTCATGTTGCCTCTCCCACAGTATGAGAAGGGAACCGAGATAATAGCTACAATTTGCTTAAACTCTATTATTTTAGTTATACAATGACTGAAGGTTTGACTGAGTTTACTCAAAACTGTCATAAATAAAAGCTCCTCTGGTCAGATCTGAAAAGACAGAAGACGGAAGACACAGGTTGTATATATTGGAATAGAAAAGTGACCCCAGAGAAAAATGCCATGTGAACAGGTGGTTCAGTCAATGCAACAGCATGACTCAGCAGTTTTGCTTTTTCTCAAAAAAGACAGGAAGGGAAAAACCAAATGGCTTTTTACTTCACTTCTTTACACAGCAGGAAACCTTTAAAAGTTATTTCAGAATTCATTTGTTATCAGTCTCATTCATGTGGCATCATGTAGCCTTCTACAATATTAAAGCAGGAACAAGATGTTGGTGTTGAGAGATGACTGAGAGAGGCGATGACTGAACAGTTGCTAATTCTGAAAACTTAAACGTGAAAGCAATTCAGAAGGATGGCTGGGAATGTTTAATTCAACATCTGGAGTCTATTCATGTGCTTCATATAGATGGTAATTACTGCTGTGAGAGTAACGGTGGATAAGTTCTGTCATGCAAAGCCGGACTGAACAGTTGTTTTCATTCTCACACTCAAAAGTGTTTTCGTATGAGTGGTTATCCCGAGGGCGGTTTCTCTCCAGGAGAGTTTTATGCATCTTCACTTGAACTGGTGATGAAAAATGCAAAATGCAGTGCTGAAAAGCAGGGAAACTCTCGGCTCTGTTAGGAGCTGTAAATAAACATAGGTTTTTAAGTTGATTTCTTTTTGGATCGATTTGTAAAATACATTTTCAGGAATAGTGCTTAGAGTTGTGATTTTGCTGTTATTTTGTTGTTTCCAAACTCCAGGTGTGGCAGGTTTTAATGATTTTTGCCTTTTCTGTTCTGTCAGTCTAACGGATCTCACAGACCCACAGACTTTTAAATGAATCTAAAAACAATCAACGTTTTCAAAACATCCCCGAGGATCCTTTTATCAAGGATGATTAGCTGCAGCTCAAACTCCTTGTTCCTTAATGTCTGAGCCAAGTGAAGGAGAGTGTTGAAAAATGACTATGAGCCCACCTGTAGACAAGCAACATACAGTATTTTATAGTGCTACTTTAACCACGTCTACATATTGTATGCAGATAAACCTTCATGACTAAATTATTATTTCCTGGGGAAAAATCTCTACCCAAAATTTGCTTTAAAATTGAGCAAATTAAAATATTATCAGCAAACACTAAATTAGAAACATATGGGGTCAATTTTATGCCTATTAGATTTTGTGGAGGTTACACAAAACAGCTTGAAACTACCTGATTTAACCTTGATTTTAAACCTTATCTTCTCTTACTTCCATGTCCTTTTGTTTCCTGCTGTGTTGCACCTATGCTATAAAATGGGAAACTTCAAAGCTTCTGTTCTGACTTTTCCATGGTGAAACATGTTATCTGTGTGCCATTAATAAAGGCTTCTTATAAGCTTGTGCTGATGCTTAACTGGGAGTCGACTGGATGCCTAGTTTAGTTACACAACTGATTTAACCTGTTCTGAAAACAAAAACTCTGAGTATGGTGGAGAACACTAAAATAACTAAGAGTAGGCATCTCTTTTCTCACACAGGGCCCTTGTGTGAATTTGAACTCATGGAAAATATTTAAACAATTTAGAAAACTTAGAAAAATGCTGATATTTTCTAATGTTTAATTTAGCCGCTGTATCTTAATAATGCAATAGACTGGAACAGGCAGCGATCTCTTAGTGATTATAAACTCATTAATGTTGACACGTTAGTATTATAATGCATTGTTGAAAAAAAACTTAAAAAGTGAAAGAAAAAAAAATGAAAAAGGTAAATGAACAAAATCATTTTGGATGTGTTGGAGTTTAATTATATTTAGTGTTCCAAAATTTTTTTGCATCTGTTTTATTTTCCTGAACAACACCTATTTTCCTCATCTTAAAACAATACAATGAGAAGTGCTCCTCATAAAGTGGAGGGCACAATCCCCTGAACTTTTTTCCTCTTATGTCTTAATACAAACCTGCTGCATGTTCAAAGACGAGGACCAAGCGATCTGCCTGGGCGCATTCTTCAGGAAAGCCCTTACTTTACTATCAAACAACACCAGGAGGGTGAGTGGGTGTCATCACAACTGTCTCATCAACAGTGGATCAGGCTAGAGCCTCTGGAAGACAAGGAGGAAGACTAGTCTTACTGAAAGAAATCATTGCAGTTAAACTGATTCATGAGGTTGCTTAAAGAGATTTCTGGATGAGTGATCTCTCTTTGCCACATAGACCTTTACAGAAAGCATCATTCTTATTCCTAAAAAAAGAAGTTCAAAGAGCAAAAAAAAAAAACAACAAAAAAAACCCAGCACTTTTTGGGACTCTGCTCTAGCACAGAGAAAAATGACTGAAGAAAGGAACATAAAGAGCCATTAGGTTTTTAGTTTGACAAGAAATTTGGTAAATTTGATGGTTCTTTTCAAGGCATTTGTAAAATGAAGTGGACTGGCAGAGTTTCAGACGGCAGAAGCTTGATGTGAATTTCTCTTGAGCTTTGATTCCACTAAACAAAAGTAGGCCACAAAGTGAAGACCTTGTGAAGATAAAGGCAACTCAGACTTAACATAGATTCGTATTTAAAGGTTTAGACTCTAAAGACTTAGCGGCAAACAATTTTACCCTCATAAAGCTTATATACACTGAGCTAATAGAGGGTTATATAAAGAAAAACAATGGGTGACCAATGAACTCAATAGTGAAAGTATTTTTACTTCTAAAAACAATTTCAAGCATCAATCACTGGAAAAATTCATTTATTTCACCTGCTTCAGAGGGACCTCTAGGAATAGAAAGATGATGAAAGCTTCATGGAGATCATAACTCATGGGAATTTCACAAACAGTTTGTAAAAGGGATCAGATCATATCCTTTCTAATAGTTTTTTTATTATATCCATTTTCATCTTTAGCTGCTGCCACTGAGCAAATGCCTATCATTATTTTTCACACAGTAATTAGTGCAGGTAAATGTTATTTGGTTTTCCTCTTTAGAAAAAAAGCTTCAGCTCACATTTAGTCTGAAGGCTTATAAAAGTTTCAATGCCTACAGCTATTCTGTCTATACAAGTGGGGGAAACCGCTGCATCATGCTGTGAGGAGGATGGGAGCCTGGTGGTCAAACTTTCATAATAAACATAAAAGTTGGAAGTTTCTATAGTTCTAATTCTATTTCTAGGTAAGAATTGATGGATGGATGGATGGATGGATGGATGGATGGATGGATGGATGGATGGATGGATGGATGGATGGATGGATGGATGGTAAATTGGCTAAAAGGCCTTCTATTCCATTAACAACTTGACTTGCAAATAAGCTGAAACAGTTCTACTGCCGCTTTGAGAGTCAACTGGTCACCATTCCATGTGACACCATTCCATCCAGTTCCAGAACCATTGCATCTTTCCTCTCTCCTCAGAGTTGGTCAGATCTTCCACCCTATCTCCTTTCTATTTCAGAAAAGAACATCAGTAAACTGCATAAGTAGCTGGGTGGACCATGTCTCCCCATTCATCCAGAAAAGACCATGATGATCAGCTGTCTCTGGTGTTAACAAACATTTTCACAAGTTACACGATTTTTTCTAGCCTACTTAAAAGCAGCCACAATCATCTCTGTTCCCCAAAAATCAAGGAACAAAGGACTAAATGACTTCAAACCTATAGAGCTAACCTTTGTGGTAATGTAGTAGTAATCCATTACAGACCTACTTCTGGATCTGGTGCAGTTCACCTATAGAGCAAGCAGTCTGAAAGCAAAGTGGCTCTTTACTACATCCTAAAGCACTTGAACTCCCCAGGAATCTATGCCAGAATCCTTTTTGTGGACTTTAGCTCTGAGTTCAACACTATCATCCTGGCGCTGCTACAGGACAAACTCCCAGATGATCATGTCTAACTCCACCTGCAGGTAGATCAAAGACTTCAGGCAGGAAGCAGCACATGAAGGCAGGAAGCAGCACATGAAGCTGAGAAAACATTTCATTGATTCCAAGACCATCAGCAAAGGTTCCCTTCAAGGCTATGATACCACTCTTGTTGAAGTTATTTCTGGGAGGGAATTAGGCTGCCTAAAGGTGGCAGATTGATCATCTGGTGACCTAGTGTAGCCAGTACAGTCTGAAGCTCAACAATCTGAAAACAGTAAAGATAGTCTCGGACTTCAGAAAGAGCACAGCCCCATCCTCTTGGGCAACTCCCCAGTTGCCACTGCGAATTCTGTTTACTGGGTGGGCACCATCATCCCTTAGGACATCAAGTGCATGCTGGACATCTTCTCTCTCACTAAGAAGGCACAGCAGAGAATGAACTTACTGTATTAGATGAACAGGTTCAGCCTGCAAAAGACAATGATGGTGCCACAATGGAGTCAGTCCTCTTCTTCTCCATCTTCATTTCTTACACTGCTGCCACCATCATAGACAAGGATGGGCTGCGTACTGTGTTATTTTTCTGCAGAGGGTGATTGGATCTTCCTTCTCAAAGAGTCCAAGTATATTTATTAGTCTCCTTAAAAAAATGAGGGTTAATGGGGGAGTTGAAAAAGTTGATGCCAAGCTGGAGTGAGTTCTTCAGATAATGTTTTTAAGAGAAAAGAAAACATGTTGTCTGGTTATGTTGCATTGTTTTGAGTTCAGCACTCCCTTGGTGTTGGCTCTGGAAAGACTCACTTCTACATGCTCCTTGTGCTGCCATCAAGCCTTTCTAATCTGTTGGTCGTGATCTTTTTATGCAGCCCTTACCCCTGCAGGGTCCAATTAAAGGCCACCAACTACCTTTTGATGTATTCTTTAATTTCCCTTGTGCATTTTTCTTTGGAACAGTTGAATCAGAACCTTTGACAGATTCTATAGCAGTGTTAATTTCTGCATCATGGAAGAAAATAACTTAGTCAGTACTGAAGAAGCATCCTCTCAGGTCCTCTTTTTTGTTAGCCAACCATACTTTGATTGAGTAAACCTCAGAGTTAGTTAAATATGATCTCTAGGAATTCTGCATCTACAGAACTCAGAGACAAACAGGTAAGCAGGAAGTTAACCCCTGCCCCCCTTCACACAAACTGTTTCAGACTCTATAGCAGGAGGTTGCAGTTCAAAAAGCTGCTTCGTCTAATTTGCTATTCTCCGTATTAAAAAAAGTCTGGGTCCACTACTGAAACTGGTGGAAAAACAAACAAACACACACAAAAACATTTCAGCACATACTTTTTTTTAATTTTACTTCATATTGTTATTGTCATCTGTTTTTAATATCTGACTTTGTATTTTTAACTTCCTACACAATTTGCATTTGTTTATTTCCATATTTATATTCATTTCAACTATATGTTTGCTTGCATTATTGTGCTCTGCATGGAGCACAATAATCACACAAACCCAATTTCTTGTTGTTTTCTTTTTTTACCATAATTTTACTTGTCCTGAAACATTCTTGACTCAAATAACATTTTATGGAAGACTCTTATTCGTAGACTATCTAACAATATGCTAAGCAAGTCATTAATTTTGTTATTTATTCTATGCAGTGTGTTAATAAATCATGGGGTGAGCTCTTCAAGTAATTCAATAAAGCACCATTCTGGGAAATCAGAGAATATATTAGGATACATGTCTGATCGCAGTTCAATGATTTGCACATTAAAATGAAATAAACATAATGAAGGTAATTATCTAAGCAATATAATCAGTAGTTCATGAATTTATTTTGGATTTGGTAAGCTGTTGAATTTCTCTCTTGTGTTTTCACAGATATTGTTGTAAATGCCAGTATGAATCACTTGACTCACAGAGTGCTTAAGGTAATTCATTTGTGTGCAAAGATAGAAAACAAAACCAACAGTGTTTCCCAGGCTGGTTATAAGGCTAAAGTAGAGCCAAGTACCTGATGCTGAAGGGACAACAATATGAGACATATTAACATAAAATAGCTCTTGGAATCTGCTGTGAGAAATGTTATCCCCTGCAGAGCAGGAGCAATGGCATAATGGGTGTGTTTTCATTATTTGGTTAAACTTTATCTCAGGTATACCTTCAGCTTTAGTTTAGTGTATATGCTGGTTTAAATTTTATTTATCTGACAGATTTCAGTTTGTTCATGTCAATAATAAATCTTCCTCAGGGTTACCCGTGGAGTACCACAAGGATCAGTGCTAGGTCCAATTCTCTTTACTATATATATTCCCCCAATTGGTAGAATTATCAGACAGCATCGGATTAATTTACACTGCTATGCTGATGATACTCAGCTATATCTGTCTATAAATCCTGATGAAACTAACCCATTACATAGACTACAGGCATGTCTTGAAGAAATAAACACCTGGATGACTCTTAACTTGCTGCTTCTGAATGCTGACAAAACAGAAGTTATTGTCCTTGGACCAGAGTCTCTGAAAAACACAATGATTGGTCAGTCACTTCATTTAGACGGAATTAAATTAATCTCAAATAATAAAGTAAAAAATCTTGGTGTTATTTTTGATCAGGACCTGTCATTTAAATCCCATATTACTGATCTGTGTTTAGGAGATTGCAGTCTGTACTTCCTGTTTATTACTGCCATTCATGAGGACGTACTGTATGAGGTATCGTATCATGCTTTACGATGCTTGGTTAATTTGCTTCAGACCAAATGGAAACACCACAAATTCAAATGTTCTTTTATGCAAACTTTAGAAAATTCACTTAAAAGTTACATTTCAGTTGGATTGAAACATGCTCAAAGTCACCCCTGTTCCTGAAAACATTTCTTAACCAAAATGTGTATTTTGAAAACCTAAAGTTTATAAATAAATCTTCAAATGCATTTATAGCATTTATAAATCATTATCGTATTTTTTTTTTTTTGGGGGGTTGCATAGAAAGTACACCTGACTTTGTGACCCATTTCATTCAGCTGTTTTAGATTGTCTCCTGGGAGAAGCCACTGACAGAGTGATAGTATGCCACTGACTTAAAGTAATTTATTTGTATTTTCCACAGTACTGCTGGTTCAGGGCTGCTTTCCTTTTTCTTTAATTGGCCTTCTTCTTGTCCTCTGAACGTCCAACTGTAGATAGAGACAACTCAGAATCTGAATCTGCAAAGATCCTTCATCTTAAAAAGGAGTGGTTCTTTCTTCCTGTCACCACATGCTTGCTTAGAAGGATGACTAACTGCAAAGTCAATAACTCTATGGAAGTAATTAACTGAGCTTCCATAGAATATTTTACCATTTGTTATTGAATTATACACTTACTTTTATTACCTTCCTTATATTTGGATCCAGTGAGAATGTGTGTAATTGAATCTAAATGGAACTATAAAAATGGTGATCATGTAATAAAGTCACTCTAAATTTAATCTGCATTCTATATAACAATATTTACAATGTATATAAAATAAAAACAGGGGGCTTTGTAAACTTTCTAAAGATAATTTGTTGCAAAAAGTTTCTGTATTCACTGAAGATAACCATTTTTAAAAAGAATATATAAATGCTTTCACATTGAGTATTATTAACCAAAACAAGTACATTTTTTTTACCAATTGCTTTCTAGTGTAGGTGGATTTATCATTTTTCTTATCCAAAAACCAAGAAAAAATAACATAGGATTATTTAATATCAACAAGTTTCAATTGAGATGATAGGTTTTAAAAAAAACAGTTGAGATTCTTCTATAAACACTATCTCAGTAAATAAAACTATGCCACTTAGAACGTTTTGGATGAAACAAGTGATCAGATCCTTGCCAAAAACACGCTCTCAGCTGAGTGACCTTCATGGGAAAATTCACAGCTCATTTGTGACAACTGTAACCGGCCCTTATATAGACATAAGAGTTTTGAAATATTTAGTTTGTATTGTGTGAAGAAGGACTGTCATTGTTGTCAAACTCAGATAAGGATATCACTTATGTCACAGAAGCTCTTCCTCCACAAAGATATGCTGCCTCCTGTTTTTATATTGCCAAGTAGTTCTTCTGGATACGATAACTGACTCCCTCACCAGTGTTAACAAAACAGTTGCATAAACAGCTGCACAAATGACCCACAAAAAAGCTAGCAACTATTTTAATGCTAGTTTGTAACAATGCGGTTTCATTACTATTCCATTGTGGTTTCCAAGAGATAATTAGCCGTGACCTGTGTTTGGCTTAGTTGGAGCCCTCGTTTAGACAAAAATATCATGCTAAATGTAGAGCTCATTTAACTTTATCAGTTTAGCCATTTTTATTTAATTTACCAAGCACACCATAAATATGTTGTAAAAAACAAAAAAAAACAAAAAAAAAAAAACAATACAAAGATCCGTTATTGAATTCCAGACACCGATAGCATTTGAACACGAGTTGAAAAGTTGAAATGACTTTAATTCTGATTCATGGTAGAGAATCTCAAAAAAACAGAAAAAGAATAGAAAACTCAAAGGTTTGTGGAAAATCTTCTGTTAATTTCCTCTTTTAATTTATTTATTCATTATCAATATCACCATGTAAAATGTGGACTTGTACTATGCAAGGAATGCCCCACAAGCAAGAGTTGCAGAAGGTGACCATAGGAACCCAGTGAGGCTTCCCAGGCCAAGATCGAAACACAAAGCAGCTATTGTTCCTTCTGTCAGTAATCCTAGCTGCTGCCTTCCACACTCCCCATGTCTTGGAACAGAGCGTTTTTTGTTTGAATGTGAGTCTTCAATGTGAAAATTACAATTCTTTATAATTATTACATCCACACTAATTACTGACAAGTCAAAAGAAAAAGAGAAAAAAACTAAAAAGTTACCTTCATTGTTGTGTTGTGAGCTAAATTGTGTTTCACAAGAAAAAGAAATGAACTCCCAAAGACTTTCAGCACTCATTCTCCTGTAATCCATCAGCATTAATATTTTAATAACATTATTAAAGGCTTGAAAACTGCAAGGTTTGTTTTCCTAAGTCTTAAAGCAAAATTCAAAGCATGTCAAGCTTGTTATTTTGTTCTCTTTCTGAAACAGAGAAGACAATGGAATAGTCATCCTGAGATCGGTGTAATTCTGACAGCCGACAGACTTTCCTCAAGATACAAGCTTTATTACACAACAAGTCCACACAGAAAGGGCAAAGGCTTTCAAAAGCTAGAACCAGGGAAATGAAAGCTCTCATTAGCCATGAATGCAGTTTAACTGGCATTTGCTGAAACTTGCGTCAGCAGTTTTGTCATCTTTAACCAGTTAAAGCAGCTCTGAGTTGGTCAATGAAAAGCTGGCAGCTTTTAGTGGTTGGCAAGTGATCTAAACATGTGGCAAAGCATGAGATGATTCGAAACTCTATTTAAGATAGAGGAAATTTGACTTTTCCTCTAGTTTTGTTTTAGAGAAAGCAATATCTCAGTTAGGAGCTGATCATTGAACTACAACAATAGTTTCCGAAGTAAGAAAAAAATCTATATTAAATACGAAGGGCAAGCATGAGGCTGGATGTCTATTGTCATTTGTGTAACATTATCATGTAACATCATATG
>JAUZNJ010029126.1:0-15617 GCA_034780135.1 Jordanella pulchra | reverse complement strand
GTTTTACAGCATGAAATGTCTGAATGAGTGCTCATCCAAGACTGGTGATTCCATACTTTTTGCCAGGGGTTGTAAATCTGAACACCTGCTTCACATGATGCACAGACAATCCTGAAGACGTGAGATACATCACCACTGTCACCATTGTTTAATATGTGATTCTGGTTTGAACAAGTTTAAGGGTCTGTTCAAACATTGTTTTATTTAACAATAAGAGGCTGAAGAAACTAAAAAGAAGATAAAAAAATCCAAAAATATGAATGTAATGAGTGTTTGAAAGCTAAGCTCAGTTGTACTTTCCTTCATTAAAAAAAAAAAACGTTAACAGCACTGATAAACTTAGGCCACATTAACAAGGTTTGCTCAGGTTCCTTCCCGCTCTAAAGTGGGCTTATTTTATACAAACAGCCTTTCTGCTGTTCCTTTACTGTTTGCTGGAGATCACCTTGTTATGTAAATAATTAACCTGATTCGTAGAAAACAACCTAAAGCCACCAAATATGTTCCTGCTCTCCACTTAAGCCCCCCAAAAGCTTTTACTTATTTCATAAAATGATAATAAAATGTTTTATCTTGTAAAAGAGAAACAAAACTAAGTAAAACCTAATCTTAGAAATATTGGTTCTCTATATATCTGTCAACAGTTTGGTGATTTCCTTGAGTTATCTCATTTTTTCCCTTATCATTTTACTTTATACAAAGTACAAATAGAAGCTGTTTTTTTTTTTTCCAGAAAAATCCGAGGGTCCTTTAAGGTTTGTTCCAGATCCATCATATTTGAGCCAGACAGTCATTCAGAGCCAATTATAAAGGTTTGTGTTGATATTGAAAATGCATTTGATCTTTTTTTTCTAATTCTAAAGTTTCTACAGATTATTAAGTTAGATTTAGCCTATTTGCAACTACTTAAAAACTGTTACCTGGCAATCATGAACGTTATCCGATGTTGGGTTTTTTGAAAGCTAAAGAAAATCAAGTTAAGTTTAGTAATTCTGGATTTTTCTCATAACAGTCTGGTTTCTTTTCCTGCAATGTGCTGATTGAGATTGACTTTAATGATCCTACAGTGGGATAAGTTTTGAAAAAAAAAAAGGAGGAAAGAGAAAATCTTTTAAATTTCTGTGTCGGTTCTTACATTGCAACTGTTCCTGGATGTCTGTGCAGGTTCCTCTGCGAGATTGCCAGAACATTGAGTCTGTGGAGAAAGAGAACAATCCGTTTAATGAGTGAGTGCCTTTATGTTTAAAACTGAATATGTGTTGTTTTGTCAAACTGGTTCCTGTACTTCAAAATGTTGTGCAACGCTGCTTTCTGTTCTGTTTTTTTGTTTTTGTTTTTTTACATAAAACGCACTGACCTAAATCTCACCTGCTGCAAAACTCTTCAGATTTCTTCACTCATCCGATTTGTGTTTTTTGGTTTTCCTCCTTCAGTCCGAAGCCTCCGGTTATCACAGTTTCATGTGAGCAGGTGAGATCTTCCATGGCTGCATTGCTTTTATTTTGTTTAGTCTAAGTGTTTTACTAAGTAAAAGCAAATCTATTTTCACTTTTTGTCTCAGGTGATTTTCATCAAGGAGAGCAACGTCATCGCGCCATACAGAAATGAAAGGGTGAGTCAGCCGGAGCTCAGGAGAGGGTGAACTCCTCCCAGTGGTTTTATTGCTATTGTTAAAACTATAGTAGCCTTTGAACTGCAATCTACTCAATTAATAAATAATGTTTTAACTAAACAATGCAGGGAAATCTGAAAAATAACCTCTGAAATATTTAGAATAACATAAGAAATAGATTTGATGCATATAAACTCAGTTTTTCTGTCTGTTTTAGTTTTTGTTTCTACAATAATAACTTATGCATAACGTTTAAGTAAACTTGCCTTTTCTCTTTGGCAGGGATCAAATAAATTAACTTTTCAATTAGAAGCTTGGAGTAAAACAGAAGATGTGGTTCAGACATTACTGCAGGTATGTGGCTGTTTTAATATTATTCTAAAGCTGTAATTATTTTAAATGGATCCGATTTGTTTGTATCTTGAAAGTAGTTATTTGAAGAAAAATGCAAATCTTTACATATATCAGATAGCATAGATATGGACTCAGCAGTCTAGCTTGATATAAGCAACAATATTAGTATGACTTTAAGAACAAAGGAATATTAAAATGATTAAGAAATGAACTGAAAGCCAGCAAAGGGAAGCTAAAGTAGGAGAAACGGGTTTACCTGTATCAGCTAAGTGGAGTGACAGATTTAAAAGGAGCTATAGAGACGGGATCAGTTCATAAAAACTTATTTCAGGTTTTTGGACCCCCAAAAAAAGGGCATTAAGCTGTTATTACTTACCACATGTAGGACCTAAAGCATGCATTGTTTCAGCAGAGATGAGTGCCTCATGAACACAGGTTTTGAATGGCTGCCTCTTTCATTCAAAGAAAGAAAGAAACTTAATTTTTTTCTAAACCTCAGACAAAAAAAAAAAAACTGGAGAAACCTAAAGTCTAACAGAAGAGAAGGCTTAAAGGTCCCATATTATGTAAAATTCACTTTATAAATATTTTATAACAGTCATATGTCTTGAAGCCTGAGTATGAGATTCATAAATGAAAAAAAACAAACACTTTCACTTCTATCAGTTCTCCACCTCTTAGCTAATGCTTGTTTAAAATGCTGTTTGAAAATCAAGCCCTTCATGATGTCATCAGGGGAAATAAGCTCTCCAGGATGGTCTGTTGCAGCTCTTTGGCCTTCATCTGATGTCTTATTCCGCGTTCCTAGCCGTCTTTACGATCCTCTGACTGGTTGTCATGGTTGCGGGTTGTCGGGGTGCAGGCTTTCATGAGGACGGGGCGGGGAAAGCCGAAACAGCTCATCCAGAGGTGATGTTTGGTAAAGGCTGTCTGCCTAATCTGAAATGACAAACAGTTAAAATCATACTCTGCCATGGTAATATCTTTGATTTTCAAATGTAGAATAATATGGGACCTTTAAGAACAAACGAGCTCCTGTCTTATCAGCTCCTGGGCTGCTACAAATAAAATCCAGTCGGGTACAAATAGCACTATAATGACAAACACTTTCAAACCAGGCTGAGTGGTTCAGGATGACCTTAGGCTGTGGAAAAGGTAGTAAAACCGATGAATCTAAACACAAAAAGTGTTTACAATGTGTAATATGAATTGAACTAAATGACAGAAACAAATCAGGTCACTCTTTATAAGCAACACTTTGCTTCTATGCTTATATTTAACAACAGATTGTCTTATAAACATTTACTTCTCTCTGTTTATCAGAGTGTCATCAACCTTTGCCATACAGTTGTTATTGTACCCATTAATGGCTGCTTTAGGTAAACATTGCCAGGGAAATGCTGGGATCTTTGTGCTTTAATCCTGATCAGGTGGTGAGCAAACCTATATCCACCATCCTCTGCTGCTTCTGCTCATGCAGTAACAGTAATAAACACTCAGGGCCTGGTGGCAAAACAAAGCAAAAGCCAAACATTTCATGTACTGTGGAAATGTTGTTCTTACATGTATTTACATGTAAAATGTTGAACCTGTTCTTAGCTGAAATGTTTCATCTTCATTTTCTTTTTATTTAAATCAATTTGATGAACATGTTTATTCTGCTGTTTATCTGCTGTTTTTTGGCCTTTTGTTATATTTTTGGGTTTTCTTGTCCTCTGATCTCCTGAATCTGGTAGCTCCACAGGGCTTCCTGTCTCGACAAACTAGGAGACCAGACTGCCATGGTAAGTTGATCGTCATTTAACCCAGTCTCATATCTCCTAAAGCCTCTTGGATAATAAATGAAACATTTAAAAGAGGCTTATTTGCTTATTTTGGATATTTACTCTTAAAGTTCTATTTATAAATTTTCAGATTGCCGCTAATCTGCAGTCCAGACTGGCAAGGACGTCATTTGATAAGAACTGGTGGGTAAATACTTATATATTATCTAGATTACATGCATGTTTTATTGCTTTTAGTATCCAGCTGTGTGGTTTTAACGGTGGAATGAACCGATGCTCTGCTGTGAAGTTTCCAGAGTGTTGTGGAGAATCCCCACATGGAGTGTGCTGTAGAGATGGTGACGCCTCTGGTGTCCAATCCTGGCCATGTCTGTGTTACGAATGAAAACCTTTACTTCCAGCCTCTTAATGGACATCCGGTAAGTCCACAGACTCGGCGGTCGCCATTAAGAGGATGTCTGCAGGTCTTTTACTTCATTTTAACCAAACACTAGTAACCTTGCACTGTTTCAGCAGCATGTGATTCAAATCAGACTGAATGAAGTCAGGAGAATCTACAAAAGACGACACGGTCTCAGACCTTTGGTGAGCGTCTCAGAAGGTTCAGGAATCCTTCTCGTGTAAAACATCACCTTTAACAGGACTGGTGTTTAACCAGTGAAGGATTAGCACATGTTTGTGTCTCTGTGTGTTTGTTTAGGGCCTGGAGGTGTTCTGTAGTGAGAACAACTTATGCTCAGACATCTACCTGAAGTTCTACGATCCAGCCGACAGGGATGAAATCTACTACTACATCGCTACCTTCCTGGGTAAGAAAACTCTAAGCAGCTAAGCAGTAGTAAATGTCAGTTAACTTAAAAAGCTCATGTTGATAATGAATATCCAGTTATTCTGAAAGGAACACATGCTCTGGTTAAATTACCAGCTTTTAATGATCAAAAATGGGATACTATGAGAAATCATTTCGCAGTTCTTGCTTTTTTTCCCCATGCCATATTTTAGAAAAATGTAATTTCAAAAGAATTTAACAAGTCAATTCTATTCAATTCATTTCGATTATACTTAATTAATCCCCAAAGGGTAATTCAGTCATAAAAAAAATAAAATCATGCTAAAATTTGGTGCATATGTGTTCACACCCTGAACCAGATGAATTTCTGCTTTCACTTTTTTTCAAAGTTCACATTTGCCTAAAATTGGAACTTGAACTTGAAGGGAAGTTTACAGAAATCCAGTCGGATTTATTCTTAAGGTTAAGCTATAGTTTGAGAGGTTAAAACCAATCCGCAGCAACCTATGTACACTAAGGCACAGTGACAAGTGTGGATAGTTGGAGAGACACAATAATAGCAATGACATCGCTAAAATATAAAAAAAAACGAGGCAGAAACTCGTGAGGAAGACTACTGGATGGTGGACAGCAGTGATGAAGGAGCTGCAGGGATTTCTGCAGATTGTGGTTCATCTGTGAAAATAGTCTCCTGTAACCTTCATAAGTCTGAAGCAGAAGAAAGGTGTCACAACAGATGTTTCTCTGTGAAAAGACAACAATAAAAGCAACATTCAGGGCAAGGCAATCAATTGCATTTCCAATATAATCGCAATTTAACTAAGCTATTTCACACTTTGGTTACATTACATTTACATTTAACACGGAAAGACACAAAATTTCTCCCTCAGCCCTTTAGGCGGTGGCTATACACTTAAAGTGGGTTTGCCGCCGCACAGAAACATAGAGAGTTGCAGCTAGCATGCCGATTCATGCATGCAAGTAGAAGTGATCACTTTTTCACCCAAAACTAAACTCTTACAACTACGGACTATGGAAAAGCAAGCTTTCCAGATCCCCCAAAAACTAACACCATAAATTAAAACACCTACAAACTTGTGGTTATTGCAGAGAAAAATGGAAATAAAATCACAAATTCTTTAAAAATCTGTGTTATTTTGATTTTCGGCAAAATCATTATTAGTGATCCTCATCAGGGTCTCACTAATAACTCCCTAAGTCTTCGAGGGCGATGTGTTATGATCTGATAAAACAAGTTCAAACATTTGGGTCAGACTTGTAGAAAGATATGTTTGCAATAAAACTAAATATGACACAAAATCTGGGGATGTACCTGAAGAGCGCTTTGGACTGGAGATGTCCACTTTAATAGATTTGGAGACTTTTTGCCTGCTGGAGTAGAGAAATATAACCAATGTGGAAAGCTGATAAACTGCTGCCATAAAGGATAAGGACTGAAATACCATCTGTAGTAACTTCAGTATTGCTTTATTTAAATAAAAGATTTTCATTCTAAAAAATAAATATACATTATTTTTTTCATTCTAAAAAATAAATATACAAATTAAAGGTAGAAGAAAAACGTACTATTCTTATCGATGCTACTCATGTCCTGAAACTATCTAATGTTTTTTTTATTTTCTGTTCCCTTAATGATTCCCAACCTCTGATGTTTATTTTAGTAAGCAGTTAGGGTGATTTTAGCGTCCTTCCATGAATGACATAAATACAGAGGAAGAACATAACCACGCTTTCTGCAGAGCGTTCCCTTGTGAGCTTTTCTGGTTTTGACACGCACACACAAAAAGAAACCAAACCACTTTCACCCTCTGGATTTTCTGGCAGGTTTTCAACTAAAGCTCATGTTTAAAGATGGAAAAATAGCCTGATTTCAGGTGATGCCATCTCTAAACCTGAACCCAGCTGTTAAGTGAACTGTGACAGGAAGGCAAGCACCACCTGGTCAGGAGTTAAATCATCTTACAAGCAGTTACATGATGCCTTAGTGTGAGGAAATGTAATTTGTTTTTCTCCTGAAGAATTTCTTCACCTTCTGTCTTTTAAGCTACATCTTTTCCAGCACATTTGACAATGATCTAATGGATTAATTATTAAATATACACGTCCTGTATCTCGTGTCACTTAAAGTTGTGATGGTTATATGGCATTAATGCATAAGGAAAACACATCCTGTGAGTGTAAAACTTGAAAAATTGAGCGCATGAGTGATTTATAATACCAGAGATTTATAAATGCAGGATCAAAGTAGCTTTTTATGGATTTGAAATTAGTAAAATTTAATATTTGCTTCAAAATAAAAAAGAAAACAGTTTTCAAAGATTCTTTACTGTTGGTTTTAAAACTTAATAATGAACCAGATCTTTTTTTTTTTTTGGTCAGAGAACCACGTGAAGGAGCACACAGCAGAGAGTTACATGCTGCAGTGGCAGCGAGGGCATCTCAGCAATTATGAGTATCTCCTCCATTTGAACAACCTGGCCGACCGCAGCTGCAACGACCTCTCTCAGTATCCCGTCTTCCCCTGGGTCATAGCAGACTACACCAGCACACCCTTAGGTGGGTCAGTCTGTGTGTTACAGGACAATAAAAACAGCAGGAGAATATGTGGCAAAACTAAAGATGGAGCAGAGCTTCTTGTTCAGGACTTTTTTTTTTGTTTTGTTTTTTACCAGACTTGACAAACGCAGCCACATTCAGAGACCTGAGTAAACCCATTGGAGCCTTGAATCAAGAGCGGCTTGACAGACTCCTGGTGAGATGATGTAGTGGATCTGTTTTTAAGCTCTTGCTTTATTAAGAGAGACGCTCCTCTGTCACCTCTGTGTTGTTCTTCTCTCCCAGACCCGGTACAAAGGCATGCCTGAACCCCGATTCATCTATGGAAGTCACTACTCATCTCCAGGATACGTCCTGTTTTACCTCGTCAGAGTCGGTACGCCGCAGCATTAAACTTTTTATTATATATATATATAAAATGATACAGTTACAGCACTTTTAATAAATAGTATCTGTTTGGTAAACATAAAATCAGATGTATAGATTTGGATCACATGTAAATGAATCTTCCCCTCGCTGTGTAGCTCCAGAGCACATGCTGTGTTTGCAGAATGGCCGATATGACCATGCAGACCGAATGTTCAACAGGTAGGATTTTACCAACTTATTTAAATGTAAAAAAAAAAAAAAACACACTTCTGTTTTCTTGATTTCTTATATTAACTTCAACTGAAACGCTCCATTGATTCAAATTTTCAAATAACTGCACATGGGTAATCTCTGTTTATTTTTGAAAAATAATCCAAATGTCATAATATTTTGTATGTGAATTAAAATAAGGCTTTTTTTTCCGGTTAGAATATTTATATTGGTGCTTTAATTTTTTACAGCATCAATGAAACATGGAAAAACTGTTTAGAGGGAGCAACAGACTTCAAAGAGGTAAAAGCTTAAGTTGTTTGGGGCATATTTTGTGTCAAAGTGTATCAACAAGGATTTATATGATAACGTGGGCTTTAAATTTAAATAAGACTCATAGTTCTGCTGCAGTAATGATTCCCTCTGCAGTTTATTTAAGAACGGTTCCCCCCCGGTGAAATACCAGGCTGGACACATTTAGAGGAAATGTTTTTTGAACATTTTTTACTATTAATTATTTGCTCAGTATTGATTTACTTGTAAAAACTAAACTGACTTTTAGAAACGACTCTTCCAGCATTTATCAACCTAAACTAGTCATGTTAGCTTAATAAAACCCTGTTGTCCTGGAAATAAAATGAGGTACCAATTTTACTAGAGTCAGCTGGTGTTATGAAATGAAAGCTTGTTTTAATTAAAAAAGGAGCAGAAAAGTAATTGTTTAATTGTTTTTTAACCTGTAGCTTTTTAAATGATCATTTAAACTCGCATCTATTAACCTGGCAAAAAAAGACACTGTCTGTACGGAAACATTGCATTTATGATAAGAGATTTTAATTACTCCTATCGTTTTGGATTAAATGCAAGTTTTAAAAGTAATTACAAGCTAATTGTACTTGAAGTGCTTTAGAGCTGCTGACCCTTGTCCGCCATCCTTCCTCTGATCCTCAATGGGAGTATAATGCAGATAACCTGGAGAGAAACCACAGAGGTGGATAACGACTCTATGAAGAACAGAGAAACAGATAAAACCTCTGTGTACATCTGATTTAACCAGGGTTGCATGCATGTTATGGTTGAGCATCAGACCTAACTTTGACTCCAAAAGTATTGTTGTCATTAAAACCACCAAAGCGGGGATCAAGTCAAAGCAAACCGGACAAGATTCAGTCTTAAGATCGGTTCATTCTAGTTTACCACAAACGCATTTTAATGAGTAGCATTATCTTTGTATTTATTACCAAATGTAAAACCAGTTAATGGGAAACCTTAAATAAGGAGTTATATACCAGAGATGCTGGGATTGAATCTTCTGTCGGGTCATTTTAAAGAATTTAAGAGAAATGATTCAGGAAACACTTTGACAAAGATACTGAAGCACGTTAATCAGGGTCTGTGGAGGAGTGTGTTTTATAAATGTTGTTGTGTTCCTGCTATTGCAGCTGATCCCAGAGTTTTATGGAAATGATTCCAGCTTCCTGGAAAACAGGTTAAATCTTGATTTGGGCAGAAGGCAGAATGGAACCTTAGTTGGTGATGTTGTTCTTCCTCCGTGGGCCTCAGGTGAGCTTCCTGTCAAACCGTGTTAAAAAGACATCTTTTATAGTCGGAAAAAGCTTTTATTTTTTACTAAGGAATTCTCCAGGATGAATAACAGGATATATTTCATTTAACCCGTTGAGACAATTGAGAACTACTTCTTATTTATAAGGTCGATCGGTTCAATGAGTAGCAGTAAAAGCAAATAGTGCAAATTCTCATTTTATTCCACATTTGTACAAAAGTTTCATCTGTTTGTCTTCTGTGGTTTGTTCAGATTAATCCTGATTACTGTGAAAATATTTAGTAGTATTGTTATGTATCTAGAGTTGATCTTATAAATTATTCTTTTTTTTTTTCAGATGCCAGTGATTTCCTTAAAAAGCAGAGGATGGCTCTAGAGAGCCAGTATGTATCAGAACACCTTCATGAATGGATTGACTTGGTGTTTGGCTTCAAACAGAGGGGCAGTGAAGCTGTGGCAGCTCAGAACGGTACCAGAACCACAGCTTGTAGCTCGCTTTAAACTCCAACTGTGCAAAAAAGTTTCTTCATTTTCTTGTTTTCTTGTAGTGTTTCACCCTTTGACCTATGAAGGCGGGATCGACTGTGACAGGTGTCAAAGAAAACCAGAGCAGAATTAGTCATTCTTCCAAATAAATCTGCTAGTTTATCACTTTTATGAATGCTCTGTCTGTCTTGGAAGCATCGAGGACACGGATCAGAGAATAGCTATGCTGACACAGATCCTGGAGTTTGGCCAGACGCCCAAACAGCTCTTCACCAGCCCACACCCTCAGAGGATCACACCCAGGTTTCAGAACATCACCCGGAGCTCCAGCATCAACTCCACCGTCAGCGAGCTGTCCCCTGGTAAGGATGAGCTCACGGCTCATACTCTCAGATGGCTTGAGTGAAGAATTCGGTCCTTAATAAAAAGGGTTTAAATAAGCTAAATTGATCCTGAGTTACCCATAAGCTAGATGTCAGGTTTAATCAAAGCCATGTTGAAGCAGAGCAGATTTTATAGAATTAATCCAACCAAGTTCCTTTTTGGGGAAAAAAAAGCAAAACAAATTTAGGTTTATTTAGTTGAAACTTTTCGGCGTCTCAAATCTTTTTCCAGGATTGATATGAATTAAACAGTCTCATTTTATGTAAGAAAAAGCCTTTTAACAGCATGACTTTGCCGTTTTGTTTTCATTCCACACTGTTTCATCCTTATGGCTTCACCAGAGTTGTGGATCTCTGCTCCCGTTTCAACTTTTTTCCCCAAACTGTTGTGTTTCTTGGTCTTTGTGATTCTGTTTTTACACTGAAAGTCTTCACAGCTGCATTTTTGTTGAGATTAAGTTAGATTTACTTCTTTTAGAACATTTTGTAGCACTAGATTTCAGGAATGCCCTGATCCAAAATTAATATCCAATGATATTAGCAAAAAAACTAATATTGGATTCAATCAGCTGACATTTAATTTCTACGATATTTTCATGCTGATCAAAACCCTCTGTTTCTGTTTTTGCAACTCAGTGGTTCGTTTTATGTTAAGTTATTTTTATTCCCTTTGTTGTTGACTTTTGTTCCTTTTAGTAAGATTACTTGACCAAGCCTTTTCTAACATTCTACAGCATAAAATAGGTAATAAAAGCCGGTATGATTTGTGCTAATATTGTATTGGTTCTATATCGCTATCAGAATCAGAAATCAAAAACACCACTACTGTATTTTATTTTGGCGGTATCATTTTAAAGGGACCTGAATACAGTTTCAGATTTTCATTTATAAAATGTTTCTTAAAATCTATTTTACTGTACTTCATAGTTATTAGCTATCACTTAAAATCAAGTAAAAAAAACATTATGTTTGGGATTGTATTGTGATAAAATGTAGAAAGAACTGAAATAGATGTGAATGTTTTCTGTATATCGTGCCGATAAAGACTGATGTGTTGTTTCAGTGTCTCTGTGTGAGGACTCCTCCTTTGAAGACCTGACTGAAGAGAGCAGGAAGATGGCCTGGACAAACATGGGAAATCTGAAACCGATCTCCAGCCACAAAATCCATAAAGAGTAATCATAAGCTTGGCTCTAACAGATCGGAAAATGTGATTTCTATCATGACAGAGTGGAAATACATAAGCAGCAGAAAACATCATCTGTATTGTGAAGCAGTTTGGACGTGTTTTTGTCTTTCAGACTGAGCACATTTATTTATAGTCAAAACATTACGGATGTCTAAAGAGTGTCTAGATGTTTCCGCTCTAATTAACCTTCTTTTAAATGTCCAGAGCTGTGACGGGCATTGCTGTGACTAGAGATGGAGCTTCTATCTTCTCCACATCTCAAGGTCTGCTAAACAACCGTTTGAATGGCAGCGTTGCCCCTCTTCAAGGGTCCTTTTCTTATGATCTATTTAAGTTAAACTTGATGTGCTAAATGTCATTATTTCAGACTCAACCTTGAAAATGTTTTCCAAAGAGCTGAAGGAATTCCAGAGGAGCGTTTCCTTCTCTAACATGGTATCCAGCTCAATTTCCTTCATTATCTGGTTTCCTTTATGGAGAAAAAAGTCCAGCTCTTTGAACAGTAACCCCAACCCTCCCTGTTTGTTTCAGGCTTTATCTTCATGCTTGATGCTGGCTGATGGCAAAACTGTGGTTTGTTCCTCATGGGACAACAATGTGTGAGTAGCGTGAGTGAACAATTAATACGTGTTTTTAATAAGTTCTTCCTGAACCTCCTCTCTCCTCCCTGGCAGCTATTTCTATTCCATCCCGTACGGCCGGCGGCAGGACACTCTGATGGGTCACGATGACGCCGTCAGTGACATGTGCTGGTTTAATGACAGACTCTATACGGCGTCTTGGGATTCCACCGTTAAGGTAAACATGAGAACTCTCTGCAGTGTGTTTCTTGCTTTTCAGACTTTAAAAATAAAAGTAGACAAAATCATTTATTTCTAATCATTCTAACAGTATTTAAACATTGTAAAAAGCTTAAAGCTTCTGTTGTTGGTAGCAGGTATAAACTGTCCCTTAATGTTTATAAAAAAAGATGAGGCCAAGATGGGAACATTTATGTAAAGGAAACAAAAAGAGGTTTAATAAGTTGCAGAAAAGTTTGGTCTGATTCTCTCTTAGAGGAACTTTTAAAAGTTGTTCTTTCTAAAAATATCATCCCTGCCGCAGCCATCTTGGATGATCGTTGGTATAAGATGTTTTATTTATCTTCTGTTTGGAGTTTCTCTTCACAAATGTGATCCTTTTCATTATGTTGTAGATATCTCGTGGTTGATTCTGATGCCACTTGGTATAATGAGTTATCCTATTCTTTTTTCCTTAATTCAGACAAGATTTTTGTTCCTGGTAACCCTTTAAAACAAGCCATACTGGTGCATCTTTATTTAAAGTATTTTATTTTATTGATCGCGAAGGGAAATTAAATGTTGTAACCCTATCAGTTCTTAATGATGTCAGTGTGTATAGGCAGAAAGGATCTCCTGTTGTCTGACTGGATCCTTTAGGGATTATTTTCCTCTTTTTCTGTGTACCTCCTGTCACACCTTGGATTTAAATGGTAATCAGCTTGTTATCATGGCTATATTAGCATTTTTTTTCTTTTTCCTAAATGATTTTCACCTGTTAAAGTTCTGTGGGAATATAGATTGATGAACAAATAACCGCTCAGACTCTACTACATTTTAAAGGTCAAACTAGATTACAGAGAGAAAAGATCCTGTTTTTTTTATTTTGTTTTTTGCTGTTTATTTCAAGTTGAAGCCTCCAGTTTTAAAGGTAATGCACCTCTTTACCAGCAGTCAATTAAAAGTAGAGGAACCTGGTTACTATTTAACTCCTCATTCCCGTGGTTGTTTTCATACAAAGCGTTTTTTTGATGTATACGACCACGGTGTGTGATCTCTTGTTTTTGTACACTTAAGGTTAGATTGAAGTGATAATATGCTTTTCCTTAAAGCCTCACAATTTCTTTCCCTAAAAAGTGTAACAGGTTTCTTTTCCTCCTGTCTTCATGAGCTGTAGTTTATTTTTCCAGGTGTGGCAGTGTTCCTCCAACAACCAATCCAGTCACAAAAGATCCCAGTTTGAGCTGCTGGCTGAGTTGGAGCACGATGCTGGGGTGAGTCTCATCCTCACATCCCTGAATCACTTCATTTAAACATCTGCATCCAAGTTAGAAAACAATGTTGCTTGTGCTTGGTTGTGTTTTCTTCTTTCCAGATCGAGTCCATGGCACGTTGCAGGATTCTGAACTAAATACGTTCTGTGATATTTTGCTTCTAGGTAAACTCGGTCAGTCTAAATCCCGCAGGAACTCTGTTGGTTTCTGGGTGTAAAGACGGGTCAGTCACCATCTGGGACACCAGCAGCTACCACACCCTACAGCAGGTCCACAGCCATGCTGGAACCATCCACCACTCAGCCTTCAGTCCTGGTGTGTGCCTGGCTTACAAGCAAATCAGTTTTTTTTTCTGTTGTGTACTGTGAGAGTTTCAATAGGACAAAATTGTCTCATGGTTAATACTTTTCATCAAGTCTATGTTCCATTGCAGAGCGCAAACATCTTTGGGCACAAACTCCAAGTTAGAAAAGACAGGAAACATTTTCTGCTCCTTTAGAGAAAATCTAGAATTTTATTTTTATCCCAGTGTGGAAAAGTCCTGTTTGTATTATTGGCATTTGAGGAGCTTTAAGCTTATTTGAGAGCTCTGATGGTTCAGAACTCTGAAGCTCAAACAGGTTTCTGGTTGTTATTTTCCTCAGATAGCAGACATGTCCTCAGCGTCGGTAGTGACTCCTGTATGAAGGTCATAGATGTTCAGACTGGAATGGTGATCTCATCCGTTAAGGCTGAAGAGGAGCAGAGGTAAAAACAACAAAGCAAGATGAAGTTGGTCTCTAAAGCTGTTTAAAGTCTTTAAAAATGTAGGATGCTGCCAACTTTTATGTTCAAACTCATGAACCACAGACTTCAGTTTGATTTCGATTTTAAATATCAGGCCAACACATTATTAAGTGAATCGATAAAAACACACGATATAAAGGTTTTTCTCTATGATGCTACTAAATATAAACCCCAATTCAACTAGAGTAACGAGTCCAGAGTGGGAGATAGACCCACTGGAATTAGCTGCACAGATCCACAGCTCAGGTGAGAGATTCTGCTCACAGGGCAACTTTTAGTCTGAAACTGTACAAATCTGGTCTTTGGGTAGAAGTAGAAAAGTAAAGCGTTTTGAGAAAGAAACAATAAAATGTGTTATTTTAACTAAGCAACAAGCCACTCAGAAGAAATATATTTGGAAGGAGGTTCTTTGGCCAAATTAGACCAGGATGAAACGGCAAAACGCTATTTATTTTAGGGCCAACCTGGAATAAACCTGTTAGAGACGGCAAAAGATCTGAGCTTGATGCAGAGGATGAATTTCCTGCAGAGAAACAACCTTAAACAAACAGCCAAAGCTGTGGTGAAATGTTTTAGATCTAATCATATTAGTGGCCTAGTTACAGTCCATTCAGACTGAAATCCGACTTGGCTGGAGCTATTTTGAATAAAAGAATGGCCAACAATTGTTCTCTAGATTTGAGGAAGCGTTTAAGAGCGTCCAAAGACTGAAGCTGTAATTTCAGTCCAAAGTGGTTCTAAAAGTGATTCAATCAGGGGAGTCGAGCATTGAATCAGAACAAAGCTCTTAGTTTGCTGTTCATATAGGAAACTATGCACTAAGGTGACACAACATGGAAGAAGCTTTGATTCCTTTTCTTTGTTTCCTCTATTTTTTTAAGCATTAATGACTCCTGCAGGATTTATCGGCCTCTCTGTGTGTTTGTAGATGTTTCTGCTGGGATGGAAGCTCTGTGCTCTGCGGAGGACAGTCAGGAGACCTTCTGCTGTGGGACCTGCTCAGCAACACAGTCATCAACAGGATCCCTGCACACTCAGGTACAACTTAATGCCACTTAAGGTTTATCAGGATGATAACATCCATCGGGAATTCACTGCTATTACATAAAAAAAAGAAACATAAATACAGAAGTTGATGAAGTCCTCAATTCTTATAAGAGATGAATTGGTTTTCCAGGTGCTGTGACGGCTATGTGGATGAATGAGCTGTGCAACACGGTCATCACAGGAGGAGAAGACAAACGGATCGTGTTCTGGAGGCTGCAGAGTTAAAGTTTCTCTTTCTGCAGCAGCAGGGAACAAAACATACAGTGCAATACACAGTTCATGCATCTACTGATCATGTCACCAAACTACCTGGCAAGGAACTGGGACTTGAAACACAGCAGCAAAGATCTGAGAACAAACCCTTACAGTATATTAGACAGGTGGGGGGGCACTCTCACCCTGAGATATATATA
>JAUZNJ010029125.1:0-15618 GCA_034780135.1 Jordanella pulchra | reverse complement strand
TACACAAAATGTAATAGACAAGTCACAGAAATATTCACATTTACAAATAAAAATATTGCCCCGTTTTATTGTATTGATTTTGTGGTGCTTTGGATATCCATATGTGCTGCAGTCAAATTTCAGTTCTTAATGTTGAGTTCAAAACCTTTCTTGATGGTTCAGGTTCTACATCAGGATTTTCAACAGGTGGATGCGCCTCAAATAAATTCTGACCAAATCAGATGAAATTAAAAATGGCAAAGCCTCTTAATGATACCTGTTAGACTGGTCTTAATTATAACTTTATTAACAAAGATAAACAACAGCCCCTGACAAAAACTGTTATTTCTAAGAACCATAAGAGCACTAACAGGCATTGATGACAGCCTGCACAGAAAGTAGGCTCTTTGTAGATGAGACCAATCCGAAGTAGCCTGTACCTGCAACTTGAGATGTCTTCCTTAGGTGAGAGTTTCGGTTTTATATCATGTGGAGCTACAGCCTGACTTAGAGTGGAAAGGAAGGTTCAGGCCCCATATTCCATTTCCTTTCATTTTCATTTCCTTACCTGTATTGCAGTGAACATTCTGTACTTTACTGAAGCACCTCAAAAAAATTCAAAGAACCTGTGTCAAGCGTCAATCCATATTTTGGGAATGTCGGGTGGGGTATTTCCTCAACATTATATGAGCAAATTCAAAGAAAATAATAATAAGAATTTTAAATTAACTTAAATATCAAGCCTATGAAATTTCTTCACAGGAAAAGGAAAAAAAGTCTTCTTGACTATAAGTTGATTAATCAATCTTGTTCTGTCCCCTCGGTTGGTGAGTGTGCATGGCAGTACGGCCACCATAGCCATTAAGGTTTATCTCTGCTTTCTCTATTAACGTAATTATTATGCAAAAGTCTCAGCATAACTTCACTATACAACTCTAACCAATCCATGCTCTCCAGATAAGAGGCCTGCACATCCCCATTTGCAAGCAAAACTGGAAGGAATATGAACCATTATTTCTATTGGATTTATGTTCAGAACCCTTGAGAACCCTTGAGAACACACAGCTCCAAATTGCACCCACATTGCTCTAAGCAGATTGATGGGTTAAGGAAGAAAAGAATTATTCTTTTTAGGATTTATCTTTACTGTGTCTGCAACTATTAGTCTGTCAAAGAAAAACCCTGGAAATGCATTCATTATTAAGGAGGGAAAGTCTGAGTCTCAGAGCTGAGCCTAAGAGGAGAGCACTGTTACTGTAAAACAGTATGTGTATTTGGGACACTTTAGGCCTGTTGGCACCAAATAATATTTATTTTAGAGTACTGGATTTGATACAGAGTTTTGCACAAAAAGCCTCCTTATGTTTCTGAAAAAAATAGCAAATTCAGTGGTCAGAGGTAAAAATAAAAAAAAAAAATCTCCCATAATATTGGTCAAATAAAAATAAAACAATTGTTTTTGTTGGGCTTCAACATGTTCCTGGCAAACTTGATAGGAGAGTTTTAATCATGTGCCTTTTCTGTCACAAGCCGACTTAAAAGTTTTCTGCAGTGATTGAGAGCTAGCGGCCTTGCTTATCACAGGCTAAAGTGAAATCAACCAGTCATAAAATCTTACAGACAGGAGGTTTGGTGCTGTGGACATTGATATATTAATATAAAAAAGGATAGTGACAAGGTCATGGAACAAAAGTAGGGCACAGACTTGATACCATTTGTGATAATGGACATGGCAGAGTGACATGATCTTTAACGCATTCTTGCATACTGATGCCTCAAAGAGAGCTATTGCCATCAGAGTAACACGTGATAGGGTGATGATAGGAAGGTGCTTCTGATTTATAGCCTGGAGAGGGCACAGACAGCATGTCTGGGATGTGGAAAATTGCAGGGATAACCCTGTATGGTAAGTTCTACAAGTTTATTAACAGCATGCTAATCTTTACACAAAAGCCAAATCTGCCACAACCAAGCCATGTTTCCTTAAATTGCTTATGCGACGGAGAGCATAGCAAGGTCCTAATTCTGTAGAAAGGGATCCACTAAAAAACTAAAAAAAAATAGGTTAGGTCAAGAAAATTATTTCTTAGTTGGCTTTTTGTAAATTCTATACATTTATTATAGAAAAAACAGTGGTTCTTCACAGGTACATTTTGTATACTACATGCTTACATGCATGCATGACACACGCAGAGCTCAAACAGATGGATCATGGGTTGTTTATGTATATTCAATATACATATTCGGATTTTTTTTTTCTGAAAACAAGTGTTTAATGTTTAAAAATCCTAATTTCACGCCATCCTTTTGTTCTTAAATGAAAAAAACAACTAATCTACTTTGTTCAAACTAGAGCTCTACCATTTTGGCCCGAGAGGACATGCTCCTGTAACATTCACACCTTAAGAGGTGTAAAAGTCACTGTGTCACTGACCAAACTAGCCATCCTGTGATTCTTTGTCATCTGTGAGCTATTGGCCAACATGACTCACATGTGAAATGCTTTGGTAATATAAGGGTTTAAACTGTTTTGTAAGTATTAGACAGGGGTTTGTTGCTGCTGCCACTAATATTCTGTCATTGATAAAAATAAAATGATACTCTTTTTTGCATTTACTTAAGTAAGCAGCCCTGCATTTAACCAATATTGAGATAATCAAGTGTTTCTTAAAGTCTTCAATTCCATAAACATATTTTTACATTGTTTTTATTTAACAAAAATCATTCTCTACTTAAGATTCTTTCTTTCTATATTATCATATAAAAAAATAAAAAAATGCTTGGGATTTATTACCAAAATTCAAAAGACTTGACTTTTTAGGAGAGCAAAATAAGTTTAATTTAAACACACTAATAGTACTGAAACATAGCCAGAAAGTAGAGGGCAATAAAATGCTTCCAATTCACAACAGCTATAACGGCAAATAATAAACTAATGTACAGTTCTAATGTAAAGTTATAAAAAGACTATCAATTTACAGTGCTACATAAAAATAAGTATCATTTTTAAAAGGAAAAAAATAAACAGGGGCAAAAAAACATGAGAGTCTGGTGCTGTAATATCAGAAGATTCATGTCATTGCCTACAGGAGTCAGAGTCTATCTTTTCTTGTATTGTCATGTTTTGTCTGCTTTTAATGTGTCACACTAAAAAGCTGTGCTTCTAACCCGAATATTCCCTACACTGATGCAAAGTTGAGTTTTACATGTATTTTATAAAAAGGAACAACTTTTGTTTCTCTAACCATCTGATTTTAAATGTGACCAAACCTTTTCTGTTTAGCTTAGTTTACATTTTAAAATTCTTAAAACAAATTAGAGAATGGTTTCAGGAAAATAAATGTGGACTTCTAAAAGTCATCATTGGTTATACTTCACAGATGTGTTACGGCTATCTTTGGTTATATGTGGTTATCGTCCTTATATTTATATGTCATTGCATTACTTTTTAAAAATATAACAAAGTTTGTCTTCTGCTTTTTTTAACCATTCCTCTGGGAGGAGTAGCCTGCCACTATGCAGCATCTGGGAGGATTGTGGGGCTTATTGCTCTAGGACCCCGAGAGACAGTATGGGGGATTCAAACAAGGGGAGACTTTTCATGATGTAAACTCGGGGCCCTAACCTTTAGGCCACCACTCCCCGGAAAAAAAGCAAAAGACATTGCTAAGATGAAGGCAGAAGCTGGTAATACACTGTCATCATCCACAGTAAAAACAAGCCTTGTCCTGACAATGGGCTGAAAAGGCAGCTGAAAAAGAAGAAGCCATTTGTTTTAAAAGCAAAAACAACCAGATTCCAGATATCCCTCATGGTAAAATACTTAGATTTTTTGACACATGTCCTGAAGTCATCAGCTATGATGTTAGAGCTTGCAAAAATATATCTAATTTATACCACTAAATTAATTATAAGGTGGCTTTAGATCAACATGGTTAATATGCTTAAGTGGTAGGTAAACATTAAGCTTTAATCAGTGTTGCTGCAAAGAAATCTAAAAAAAATCCCTCAGAGTTTTGATCTTTATACTATATAACAGTTAGTAAATCTACTATTATCTCCTTATTGCTTTAGAGGAATAGGAGTAAAATGCATGTTTTACATAATGTGTTGAAACATAATTAGTAAACTGAAATATGTTCTGATTTTATTATTTTCATTTTTGTTAAGTTAAATTAATTAGCAGCATAATGTTTGTAGATAACCTATTAAAAGTATGACATGATGAATTTGCACTTAAGTGAAATGTATGGAAAAAAGCTTGCTCCCCTCCAGCAATGTCTGTAATGAATTTACGAGTCATCATGTTTTTCAATAAATCATGCAATTAATTACCTTCAAGGTCAGTCATCAGTAAAGTGGCTGCGGAGCTTTAGAGCACATCACCACCTGTGACACTGACACAGGATGAGCAGCAGGGCATTTTTGGCTTAAGTCCATTTACCGGGCCTTTGTTCTACAAATTGCTTTTTAAAATCAGTTTTGAAATACAGTGTTGGTTGTCATTGTGCAGACATTCTTTATATTACGATACCAGTGATAAAGGGTAGTAGATTCAAGCAGTTTTATTTGAATTCCTATAAGACTGTCCTGTAATTACAAGCAGACCTGTCATTGTAGAGGGTTTGTTTCCTCAGCAAAGTGTTTTGCTGGGGCAGGTTATTCTTATTAAATATTCAAACTTAAAGAGCACAAAGTTTGTGCCTTGATCAATGGAGGGGGAAAAAAATCTGTTATGAGCAGCGGTCTTATATAATTGTTAGTTCAAACTGAAATAATGAACACACTGCTAAACAATCCACTAACAAACAAGGCTTTCAATTATTGACCAATCCTTGTTTAAATAATTTTAAATGCTGTTGCTTCTGTCTGAAACAAAAAACAAAGAAAGAAAGAAAAAATCAGAACAGACCCCAGGCAACAACAGATGAGCTAGTCTACAAACCTGCCAGCACCCCCCCACAAAAAACAAACAAACCAAAAACTATGAATGTCCCTGCTGGCTCAAAATTCATCGCCCTCAATGCCTCCACTGACTGCTGTTGTTGCTGTGCCTAGAAGGCAAGACACTTTTGAATTTGTGGCACTGAGCATTGTCAGCAATGATACTTGTGAAGTGTAACCACTTTTTTTTAGCATCTGGTTCACTCCAACATTTCTAGTGAAAGCTGGGTTTGTGCATGTGATTGCTGCACGGTGCTGCAGCATGTGACAGCAAAGCTGCCCCTGCCATTCAGTCACAGACACAGAATTTACTTCTGCTCAGTCTAGGAAAAACTGCTCTATGTGTGGAGTTCTTAAAATGATGTATCAGGATTCTTTAAAGCAAAATTCTGATTCAAGATTTTTTTGTGATGTTGAATTCAAAACCTCAAGGGGCGGTGTTGTGCAACTTTTAGACTTGGCCCTTACTTGCACACCTGCATCAAATAGCTAAATAGCATCACAAGCATGCAGTCAAGCACTACATAGGTCTGCTGCCAGGGGTTTAAACTGTCACTTTTTTGCCAGGAGTAGATATTTCTTGTCTTAATTTAATGTAAACACAAATGAGACTGTCCTGGAGGCTGATGCTGGCAGCTGGACCAAGAGAAGCCAAGATAATGAGACTTACAACTCACAGCGTTTAGAGAAATCTACACACATGTAGCATACAACTACAAAGAAAAGTAAGGCAGTGTACTAATAAATAAAGCAGAGGTAAGAAACTGTGATGTCTGTGTTTTAACTTATTTTTCAGATTGCTAGGATCAAGAATCAAGGATGTTCATCGTCATTATGAAAATGCTACAAATCACAGAGACTCCTTAATTAGATAGCACGCATAATATGAAGACAACAATGAAAAACATTAAAGAAAGACATGAAAAGAAATTCAATAAAGCCATTATAAAATACAACCTCTGGAAAGAAACAAAAAATATAAAACAAGCTTCAAGAAAAACTTCAGACATTTTTTGATACTGCCAAGATAAATTTGTTGTTTGTTTCAGCATGTAAAAAAATGTCATTTGGACTTATATTAAATAATAATATAATAAAAATATAAAATATACTAATATTAAAAAATAATATATAATAAAAACTATGAAAGTTCTCTGCTGTGAGTCAGACATTAGCAACTTATAATGTTTGATCTAGGGATGTCCTATACTTCATACCTGTCACAGATGTCTATGGCAATTCCATGCCGGCTATCATCCAATCACTGAAACATAGTGAACACACTAGTATTTACTGAGCACTTCAGCAAATAGCTTAACAGGAAAAATTCAGCAATAACAAGTTGTGATTATATTGATACTATATCTATAGGTGTCAGATCAGATATGCAGTATTTTTAGAAATACACATAGGATGAAGCAATGGGCATTTTTGGTAGTAGCTCTTACTCTTTGCTTGTACAACATATTTTGGCAATTGTGCAAATATTCCAACTGAAACAAAATATTTGTTCTGCTCAAGAGACTGCAGCACCCTGTACGACATGTTAGTGACAATGTCTACTTCTTGCAAGTATATTAGCGATGTAGAAAAGTCAATATTGATGTTTTTGGTCAAAAAGCAAAATCGGGGCAGATAATGAAAATGCTCTCCCATTCCCCAAGTCTTCAGAGTTAAAAAAATTAAGTTAATATATGTAAGAATTTGCATATGCCAATCATATTCATGTTAATTTATATGCTGGATGTGTCTGACAGAAAGAATAATGTAAATGTAAACCCAGACCTGTGGGTTAATACAATGTTTATAAAGTTATTTCTAGGACTGAAATGTATGGCTGACATGATTGAAGTCCTATAATCAATTCTGTTGAAGATGCATTATTAATCCAAAGAGAAATGAAATGTTCTGATATTATAAAGCAGAGCAACCTTTAAAGTCCAAAGAGTTATTTTACTCTGATTCCAGCTAAATAAAATTCGTTTAGAGCCGCAAATACTACATGACCCTTTAATAGAGAACAACTTAATATTTTTGCTTAGTATCTGATAAAGGAAATATGTTGCCCTTTTAAACAAAGAACAGTTGATTAGTATTTTTAGGTTTTAGAATAATGAAAAAAGATTTTTCATAGAGAGGATATATTATTATTTTTTGTCAAAATAATATGGTGGAAGATTATGTAAAAAAAGCAAAACTAAAAAACTTTCCAAGCAGATGACAAGAACAATAGATCAAAAAATATAATTCTGGTTCTTTTATTGCCATTCTGTTGTGAAAATTTAGGTCAAATTAAAAAAAAAATCTACTGAAGCTTCAAAGACTAGTATTACTATACTTTATTCAAAACCCTTGGTTTGTTGTACATCATTTTAGCCACTATTAAGAGCCATTATAGAGGATCCATAGAGTTGCTAATGACTAAAAAAATGGGAGCAAGTTGCAGAACCCTCTTATAGATGTTTTTGAAATAAGTTGTAGAGGCTGATGGCTATAATGTAGGTCCATCTTATACACAGTACATCTCTATGTTTGATATCATTATGCTCCTGAACATCTCCAAATGTCATCATGAAGATTAATTGATGAAATGCTAAGACAAATAACTTTATGGAAAATGTTAAATAAGCTATACATCAACTGATCTTTGTACTTTAAACTCAGACTTAAACAAAAATATTTAGAACTTAGTTTTAAATCCACAAATTTCTGATTTGTTGTCTTTTTTTGCCATTAAATCAAAAATATTCAGAATTTTAGGATTCTTTACCTTAACTCCCAGAAATGGCATAAGCTTGACTTCAGTTTATAAGAGTTTCAGCCTTTTGCATCACAGACCTCTGTTTGTTGAATTCTGCCCTGTTTAATCTTGACATGTGAGAGGTTTGTGCACACATAAAAGATCCAGCAGCATGTTTGACTGTGGATAAAGCAATAGGCCAGAGTCGTCAGAGCTATCAAAAGTCTTGGCATGCTGGTCCAGAGAGCCAGGATTTTGAAAAACAGGCATGGTGGCTCTCAGTGAGATTTTCATGTCGTCTAACAGCTAAACAAAGTTCCTTTGGCTGACACAGAATGCTTTCAGGCACTGCTTGATGTGTTCTCTGAAGACACAAGCATTAAAGCCTTAACACAAATAAATATAACAGCATAGAAAAATGGAACGTGTAATTTAATTAAACACTTAATAGAGAAAACCTCCACAAGCACACGACCTTCCAAACGTGGGTGAAACATTGGCTAACGCAGGTTGCTGTAAATTCCTCCCAGCTGCGGTGGCGGGTGGAAGAATTTGGATTTTGTTTCTGTGTGAAAGCATGTCCAACACTGCTCTCTGTAGTGACATGGCAAGAGCTTTGTGTCTCTGACTCTCTACAGGGAACACTTTGCTTTGAATATAGCTGGAAGCCATTTAGAAGGATATTAATACTCATTCTTTTTCCTCAAACAGACAAATATTCACACAGGCGCTTCAACTGGCAGCTGTGTTCAAAAAGAGCAGCCAGTGCACTAATCATCCCGTTTTGCAGGACTTTAGACTTTTTTCTCATTCCATTCATTTGAGAAAGATAATTTCCATTGTTTACATATTTTTTGAATATCAGACATTGAGACCATATTTTTAGTGAAAGCAGTTGTGATTAAATGTCAGAATAAGTATTAAGTCACAGCTCTGCTTCTCTGAAAAAGGTTACATAATAAAAATGCTAATACCCTTTAAGATCACTGAAACAATTCTGTGTAAAGAATATATTAGCAAAAGTAAAAAAAAGCCATATCTTGGTATAAGGTATATTGACATGCCCATATATAAAGTTATGAGTAGAAATGTATTATATTATATTATTATTCTTATTTATTATCATGCTACACATTCAAGTGTTCTAAAATAAAATTGACTGGTTTACAGTTTCATTTCAACCTTTTCTAGTATACCAGGTGCCTCCAGGATTTGTATCTATCAAAAACGGTAAAGAAAGAACTATGTGAGCAGCTCAAAAATATGCTTCTAATTTTTCAAGTTAAAGCTAAAAGCTACAAGATGCTCTCTCAGCATCTCTTTCCTGACATACTAGTCAGTGTTAGATGTAACTTTTGGCCCCTTCAACAGAAATAGTGTGCAGGAGCGTAGTGTTACAAATACTTAAAACTAAAGTGTGTAATAATTACAGGGATTTAGTGACAGAAATGTTATATATTATTCATTAATATTTCACTTATTATCATCTACAAACGGAAAGTTTCAATCTTTATATTTGCATTGTCTTAGAATTTGCTATTTTTTATTACATAGGAGCAAATCTGCCATATATGGAGGCCGACATCCTTGCACTATGGCAGGACAGAGCTAACAAACTAATGACTGCAGAGATCGGCATTATGCTGGAATGTGGCAAGTTAAGCCTATAGATAAATCTATATCCTACACAGAATAATAAAATGCTAATTAGAAAATCATCTACGTATGTAAATAAACCTCGTCATCAATTGACAAGACAGGTGATGTAAACTATGCGAAAGCCATTTTGTACCATTGTGGCCTTCATATTGTTGGAGGGGAGACGTGGGGGAAGGAGCAGTTCATGTCACTGCAGTCTGACCATTAGATATCGCTGAAAATGACACACTGTAGCTCTAAAAAAGGCTTAAAAAAAGAAACGAAAAAGCACAAAAGACATTATTCTATCGTTAAACGGCTTTCTATGAGTCAGATCTTAAAGCTGATTGAATCTATAGAAAGGTCTGTAATTTGTAGCAGGGATAACAAAGCTTTTCACCCTGATACAGCCTAAGAGGTTTGCTGATAAAAAATTGGGCCACACCTTGTGTCAGCAAAGTTTAAGATCTTTTGAGGGCTATGACTTTTGTCAAAGGCGATGACACAATCAATCCACCATAATTCTTATTGTCATACACGTTTTGATTTTTTTTATTCAATGGATTATCTAACTAAATTAATAATCTGAGGCTAACAGTGCTTGAGTTAGATATGAAATATGAAAAAATGCATAAACTTTTGCTAGTTGTAAATCACTTTATTTATTATTAAGTGCTCTGTCAGTGTTGGGGTGTGGGAGTTTCTCCCTCTGTTCTTGGTTGCTGTTGCCTCATTCTCTACATGTGGTATCTCAGAGCAGGATTGGCTGAGGGTTCACAGGTGTAGCTCATCACCACATGTAGAAGAAGGTTTAAAGAAGTTTTGCTGCCAGCACTTCAACGCCAGAGTGTTTACCAATGTGGTATGCGTCTAGCCAGTCTTAGTCCCCTTTCAGAGGATTTTCTCACCGTGTTTGTGTGCTCCTCAGATTGCCTCTGTGTGCCTGGATTCCATCTCCAGAGACTCTTTGGTTTCTCAAGGCCAGATTCAAGCTTTCAAATACCGCCTTTCAGTAGTTGCAGCAGGCAGCCTCCGGACCTTCTCCTCCACTGATTTCCTTGTCGATTGAACCCTGCTCCTCCTACATCAGTTCACTCTCATGTCTCTCTGCTGCACACCTCAGTTCATCCCAAAACGCCATCTGGTTCAGACACCTTTTACTCCCGAGCAGTTCATCTTGGAAGACCCGATCTTAACGTCGAGTAACATTTTTCAGACCCCACTCATCCCTCCATCTCTCCACCACAAAAGACTTGTTTTCTTAATAACGACACCCTGCCCCCTAGTTCCTGTTTTCAATAAATATTTTAAACCTTTTCTTTTCTCCTGAGTGTGTCCTGCATGTGGGTCAGAAACTTACATAAAACTATGACAGGTAGCTACTATTAAAAGAGGCATGCAGTAATTGAAAATGTGGAATCCATGTTCTGCTGCCCCTCTAACAATGAAAATATAAGGAATTATCCTATGTCTTAGACAGTATTAAATCTGGTGCAGTCCCAAATTTTGCACATATATTAGTCTTTCTAAAATGCACTTGCATCACAAGCATTAGAAAAGTTGTTCAAGAAAGTACAGGGAAATAAGCAACATTTTAAAATTGTGCTTACTTCCCTCACTCCCATTTCTAATGCCATCATAGGCACCTGTCCGTGAGGCTCATTAAAAACTATCACTCAGTATTTTACTCAAATGCAGTTAAAATGGACACTATAACCCAGAATGCAGATCTAAACAATTTGACAAATTTAAAAGACTTTAATAGTAAACTAAAGTACTGATTTAGGATTGAAGGATTGTTTGGTTTACGTCTCATTTTACATAGCATGCAACTGTATAACATCGTAACAGAATATGACGGGAACGCAAAAAGATTTCACTTTATTACATTGGATACATGTAAACCAATAACATGTTTTCAGCTACTTTTAACATTAAAATTAACTCTATTGTTATGCATTATTTTGGAGGGATCAGAGTCACTTTTTGTTCCTTTTTCCCTCTCCCCTATTCTTTGTCACACCTACAGAATATTTATTCGTATTTTCTCCTGCATCACTTAGAACTGAGGAAGCCTCTTGGATGAGAGGCGAATCGTCTTCTACAAAACTTCACGTCCAGCTGCCTAAACTGAACCTTCCAAGCTTGACCATGACCTGGATGACTGTGAACCTTCACAGATATTTTAACATTAAGATTTAACATTTCGTGTAATGAGACAGAACTTAGCAAACAATACATTTTTTCTTTAAAACTAGTTTTAATGTGTTTTTCTCAAATCTAAACTAAAAGGCATAATGTACAAAGAAAGGGTCACACTTTGCATGTCAGTGGCATCAAATAGTGATTTTCTCTCTAAATTTCTTGCATGGTCTCCTTGGATTAAATGTGTAATTGATTTAACAGTTCAACAAACATTAAGCAACGAAAACAAAACAAAAAAATCCTCTTTTTTTTACAATTACAGCTTCACTCTCATCCGTCCGATTCCTTTGATGTTCTTCAACAAGTTTATGATTTTGTTAAAACTTGTTCCGTCTTGAACAGACACAGCAGCAACACCACATGCAGCATTTGATATGGTTGTTTTAAAATTATAATATGCTTTCTTTCTATTTTACTTAAAAAATGTATTTACTTCTTTGACTTAAATTAGTTTTAACATACTCCAATTGTTTTACATTTGTTTTAAAACTAATTTAACCCAACTCCAAAGTATTCAAAATAAATTTTTGGTTCTCAAACATAATTTCCATTCTAATCATCATTGCATGATGACAAACAGAAATTTACTGACAGATGACAGGTTACTTGATTAGATATCAAATAAAATAAATACATTTAAGTGTGCAACATATAAATTCACCTCTTATAAAGTAGTTTATTAATCCAAAAGAAAGACTTTTAATGAGGGTCTTTCATGTTCAGATTGAAATAAATATTTAATAAATTGACAAATAGGTGAAAATTTCCAGTAAATAAAGCAACATGTATTCCCTTTAGCAAGTCCTCATATGACTGTACTGCACATTTGACTAAGCTGTTGATGTCATTAACCTTGTGTACTTGGTTGTTGTGTTTTTTTCTTATTTTTGTAAGTGCAGAATAAAAAATAACATAAGATACAAATAAAAAAAAAATACTAGTGTTTCAGTGCTTTTGTGTTTGCCATTTATTCTGCACTGATGAATCTATGCCAGTAAAGTCTTTATTTCCCACAGAAACTTCCATGGACCCAGGTCTGTTTGTATTTTTCTAACTTCCTGACTGCTCAACTTCCAACTGGTCAAAATATAAGATAATTTCCACTGTACCCGTACACTGGCTCAGGAAGACAGATTGCTACTACAGAATTTAGTTGTTTTGCATCTGAATTTGGTCAGATTGGAGAGTAAGGACCATGATCTGTATCTGACTATATAATTGGACTGGAATGAGTTGATTTTACAATATATACTTAGATGCAGTTGGGAGCGGGTTAGGGTTAATTCCTATCACCTCTGCCTTTCTCACCTCCCTTTCTGTCCCCGGGTCCGTTGTATATGATTGTATTCCCTAAATCATTATCAACAAAGTTTCATATACAAGTACCAAACAGAACCTTATGGCAACAACCATAATGGTCTGCTTGTGAAAGCAAATCTTAAAGTAATCTTTAGAAAATGCAATTTTCCTGTTTCCTGTTAGTACCTAGCATCTTCACTGAATAAGAGAATACGAATTTGAGAATAATTCATTACAAAAGGGGTTTTAGAAATGAGGAGAGATTCACCAGGTAGTTATAATAATTATAATTTTTTTCTAGAATCACAGTATCCCATATAGCATTATGGTCAAAACAATGTTTATTAGAGTGGATCTTCATTAATGTGAATAGCTTGAATTAATATGTTTCTCATTCTGAGGTGTAAAGGAAACACACAAATATGAAACAAAACAAAAACAAGCAGATGCAAAATATAAAACAATAACAGCAGGCTAGTAAGTTGAAGTGCATGTCTGGTTGAGAATATGTCAGATAATGACTTTAAAAACAAGCGGAAACCAACTAAGCAGTATGCATTGATAACAGCCTTGTTCCCATTAAGACCAATAACCGTGGCTTCATTAAAATTCATTGGAGCTAAAAAAAATTTAAGGCATTGCCTTGACATGTCAGTGTGCTTTTTTTCAGCCAGAGCTACCACGCTTCGCTGTCTGGGTAACAATAAATGCACAGCATCTAGAAAGAAGGTGAAGTCACAAATCTCAGTTATGGCGGCATATAAATGAAGCCTGTAAAACAATACACTTTGTTTGGTTTTTCAAGGTTTTCAAGTATATTTGCTTTTAATACAGATTATACTACGAGAAAGATCAAAGCATTTCTGTAAACAAAAAGCAATCTACCATCTTGGTGTCGTAAACAACCCTGATCCTATTCAGAGTTTATTTTTCTTCTCAAGCAGTTTTACCCAGTTTTTCTTTATAAAGACTATTCCAGCCTATCCATCCATTCTACCAAATCCTGTCCCAATACTTAAGGCCCCAACATGTAAAGCTTATTTATCTACCAAGCAGAAATTTGCCATTTTAATTAAAAAAATAATTGTAAAACAGATCATTTAAAAATTGTCAAGTACTGCTTTAGCCACAAGAAAACCTGGATATAGTGTGCATTGGCTGATGTTTGTTTTTTGTTAACTTTAAAACCCCAACAAACCACAGAGATAAGGTGTACAAATCTTTGTGCAGAGCATATATTGATTAAGCAAGTCACAATCATACCAGGCCAACCGACAGCTTTAGCTGGTTAAAATATAAAAAAATATGGGCCACTGGATCCAATTGTCTGTATTGTTAGACTTCTCTTTGAGTGACAGTTTATATTTGAGTTTAAAAATAGTCAATGCCTCGTGTCAGTATATGACAAATTAGAAACTGCACAGTCTTAACAGATACCTACTGTCCTAATTATAATTTCATCTGTTAAAGTTACACAACAGGTCCCCGGTAGAAACTGTTGAGTATTTTAGTGCCATTAAAGAAAAACGGCAAAGAGTAGGCTGTCTGCAAAGGAAGGCGAACCGAAGGTCGGCTGTACCTGCAGCTTGGGGCGTGTTCCCCAGGTTAGAGTCATAGCACCGCTTTTATATCAAAGTGATAGAGCTACTGCCTGACCTACAGCAGATGGAAAGCTTTGGGCTGGGTATTTTCAACTTGCTATCTGTAGTATTTTGTATTTTACTGGAGCATCTTATACTCCAATCTGTGTCAGTTTTGCAGGAATAGAGGATGGAGGTTATTTCCGTAATAATGCAAGAGTAAGTTGGAAGAAGAAAAAAAATATATAATTTAAGTTTTCAAAGTACAACATTTTTAAGTTTTAGTTACATTTTTTATATCTTGCATATTAGGTTGGCTTTTTGAAAAAGAGACAAAGTAATATCTACCATACTCTATTTGCATTTAATGCAATAAAGGAGGTAGAATTGACACTGCTCTGAAGCGTCAGAAGAAGATACTTATTTTTGGTGTCATACCAAGATTATTTTATACCATTTTTTCTTGTTTATGGATCTAATGATCATTTAGGTATTAAAATCCAATGCTCAAAATGGCCCAACATGCTTAAATAATTATTAATTGAATAATCAGTCCCAAAAGTCCATTTGTATTGCATGTCATTAAGATGTTATTGGGTCATACTGCCACATTTGCACTGCAACATAGTGTTAGACAAATTTTCTCAAAATACTATTAAACACTTAAACACTGTCTGTTCATAATGTAAATTGTTTTGACAAAACTCAAAACATATACAGCAATTTTATTTAACTAGTGATGAAACAGTATCTGCAGTAATGTTAAATGTGTAGGAAGTCAACATTGAAATGCTATGTCCTCAGACCATTGCATCTTACCAAATCCATACCATATACACAGAGATAGTGTATGATAGGTAATCTTACTCTGCTGCAAGTCACACATCTCTATAAGCATAGCATGATCTCTTGCTATTTTGATTTTGACTCCCCCCATAAAACATTGCTTCCAGAGTTGTCCATCAACATTATCTCTGCAGTAAGGCAGTTAGTCATCATCTGCCTTGTTTTGTTGAACTAACACAGCCAGACATCCTCTGACTCAATAAATAATGTAAATAATGAGCCTTCAGTCTCCAAAAGATAATTTTTAGCCTTATTTTAATTCACAGGGGACATGCGTGCCTGGTTCATATTATGTATAATATTCTGTCTGTCAATCTATCTATCTATCTATCTATCTATCTATCTATCTATCTATCTATCTATCTATCTATCTATCTATCTATCTAT
>JAUZNJ010029124.1:5159-15618 GCA_034780135.1 Jordanella pulchra | reverse complement strand
ATGAGCCTTATTTAATCAAGATATGTCATACACATTCGACAACACATATATGTTTAAAGAAATAAGTACAACTGAGACAGTTTTAATATCGGGTTTCCTTCAGATTCAGATTAAATGCCGTTTTTTTTCCCCTAATGATTTCACACTAGTTTAAATATTACCCAAAGTCTGAAGGCTGCAAGAAAATGAAATGTAGTTAAGGAAATTCCTGTTCACTTTAATCTGTAAATGTTTACACTAAAGCTTCCCGGTTAGAGCTTAATAAACTGAGAAGAACACATAGAAAAAAATTGCAGTTTCTGACTCACTTTACATGTTTGTTTAAGTATTTAAAGAACTGAATGTTTGAACTTTTCCTCGGTTGTCTGCTCTTGATACCAGAGGTCAAGGATATAAAAGAGAATAAAAAAATAATTTAACCTCAAAACTGGCTTGAATTAAGATAGTTTGACTTTCTCTCAGTTTATCTGAACATATTTTGACACCAATTCAGGAGTCTGTGAATACTGGCAGGGCAACTGATAGTTGGAGCGCTGCCTTTTTTAAACAGCACAGGAACAGTTGTTTCTATATTCATTTAAGTTGCCAAATTTTGTGTAATGTTTCATGCTGTGTCACATTCTGGAAGAGTTTCATTTTACCCATTGGAGGTGGGGTTGTATACGCTGTGGCCTATTTCTCACTCCTGACTGCTAACATCTAAACAGCGTGCTGTCTGTGTCAGCAGGGGGGCAGGCAGGATGCCTAATGCTGACTGGCAAACTAATATTTCCACTCCTAGCAAAGTGCAACAAACACAGCAATGGAGCAGAGCCCTCAACAGCCCGACATGGTGACTATGTTTTCATCTCGAATATATTGTAGCAAAGCACAAGGCTGATACATATTGGATCATGGTGCTTAGAGGGTGTGCACTGGTCATCTTTGATGAGATAAAATGTTGCATGTTTCTCAAATTGTATTTTTCCTGTCATCTCATTCTCCAATGTTCAATTAAATATTTTGAAATAAGGACAAGGATCTAAACTTTTAGCTTTTTTCTCCCACATACAGCTGTGGGTGTGCTTATTTAGAAGTAACTGTGCTCTACATCTATTTAGATTTATCTACACATAGACTATAGCTATTATTACTTATCTAATTATTAATAGTGAAATATTTATTTTGAACAACTGAATATGTATGGCTTTATGATTTTCACCTTGGACAACTAGGACTGATGATATATTTTTCATCCCATTGAACAGGGAACAGGAAAGCAACACAACCCATTAACAGAGCCTGTGATATGCCAGCCTGTTTTGGACATTTTACAAATTTGGCAAAACATTACCCCAAAACTTAACACTAAAAGCCCAAAATAACCCAGTCCTCTTGTTCACTCGATACTTCGATATTTTCTAAAAACCTCCACTAGTTCTGTGGAACCAGTGTATCATGAGAATCAGGAGCAGAAATCAATGAACTGAGCTTTATTCCAATATAGCGGTGCTATAGTGGAAATATATTATCTGTGAAAATGAGAGGTAAGTATTGAATTAGTAAAATATATCCTTCTGAAAAGAGCATAATATGTGCATAAGTTTATATTGCATAAAACATTTTGCAATTAGGCGCCTTCTTTCCTTTGTCCTTAAGCTTAATTATAGTCTGGGAAAATAATCTATAATTATTACATAGATTAGCTTAAACAGATTATCTCTGTTATGATGCATCGTTTGTTAAATAAGCAGGACAATGTCCTTTAATGAGAGCTCCTTGGTTTATTTCAGCTTAATAGACATTTTTAAAACGTTAACAGCTGGATTTAGTTAAAAACGTTTTTTACTGGTTTAATTGTTTGACAGAAATGCAGTTGAATAGTAACACTGTCAAAAAACAAAAGCACATTATATCCAGTCTTTCCTATCCATTGATTTAAAGTGTTTGACCAAAGATTTCATGCTGAGCAGAGGTGGGGAGTAACTAGTTACATTTACTCAGTTACATTTACTTCAGTAGCTTTTTGAAAAAATGTGGTTTTTTGAGTAGTTTTACAGCATTGTACTTTTTTCTTTTACTTGAAAAAATAATATGATAAAATATCACCAGTTTCTGGTTACTTTATGCGTGGTGAGTAACTTCACTTAATCAAAACAAGTTTGTTTTGATTAAGTGATGTTACTCACCACGTATAAAGTAACAGTGCAGGCACTGATTTGACCACATGTAAAAAACCAAAACCAAAAAAAATAACAGAATTTGCAGCATATGCCAAACTAAAAATATTACTCTATCCAGTACCTGAGAAAAGTATTTTTTTTCTGTTTATTGTTTTTAGTGCAACACACAGCAGTAAATGCTCGGCATTAATATATGAAGTACAGCTGAACTCCAGTATTGTTTGACATGCAGAACCAGGTCTCCTCTTTATAGTGAGCACAACGTGATTGACGATTTTAAACACATATAACGCAAGCAGAAACAGAAGTTAAAAAAAACCCAGGGGTAATCAGGTCTATCAGCTAATTTAAAAAACCCCTAAGGGTGTCTGACAGGTGCTCCCTGTTGGGCAGATTAGCCATGCCGATCAGGAGCTGTATGCTAGCACAAATTGTCCAAGAAAGCAAGCAACAGCCCCTTATACAATGAAACTAGTTCAGCTGAGTAGAACTTTGATAAATCAAGCTTAAATAGCTCTAACAAGTTCTTAGTGCAGCAATTTTCAAACTCCTATCCTCGAAGGCCGGCATCCTGCAACTGTAAGATGTACTTTAAAACACCAGACACAAATATAGCTCGTTAGCAGAGCTCTGTGGAGCTTGACTGCATTCTAGGGAGGCTGCTTAGCTATTTGAAGTATTTTAGTTTAACCAAACTGGGTACCAATAGAATATGAATCTGAAAACCAATCATGATCCAAATGTGGGAAGGACGGTTGAAGAGGAAAAAGCCAGATAACATGTCAGTTTAGAAGATGATATCTCAGCCGTATTATCCAATACAGTTAGATCTAACAATTCTATGCTTTGCAAACTGCAGGTGACACCTGATAAAACTGAAAGTGTCTGGCTTGATGTTTGAAATACAATCCATACAGGTTTATTTAAGCTTAACAAAGGCGACATCTCAGGGTGGTTTTGGTGGCAGAATGCGCTCTCTGCACATTTATTATAACTTGTCATGTATAAAGGAAGGAGACAGGAGCAAACATTAGGCTTGGTCTCTAGAGCTAAAAAATATCATCTCTGGTGTGAAAACTGGAGATTAACAAGTTAAAACTATGAGTAACAGTAACACTGGAAATGCTGTTCACACATTTGTCTTACTAGATTTTTTAAGGCTTTTTAGATGAGGATCAGCTATCCTATATTTCAGATCCATAATCCAGAAACCTAAGCAATCTGATGGAAACCAGAATAAAGTTTCTGTTGAAGTAATATTATGAAAAACACAATTAGAAATAAGTTTAGTCTTTAAGAGGATGGATATAACATCCATAGCTTAAAACAATGACTTGTATGCATGTGTAACATTTGTATTTTATGTCTTGATAACAAACACTGTCTTATAAATATATTATAAATATCATTCAACAGCAGTTGAAAAATGTATTTTAATCAACTTCAATAAGATAGTCGGGCCAATTGCTCTAATTAGCCGGATGGTATTTTCATTTTACTACTTTGTCAATAAATGATGTGTGTGCCTTTGTGAGCGTTGATGCTTCATGAGCTTTGTAATTATTTGAGTTAGGTACCCCTGGGGGGGATGATTATCTGTAGATTAATTATCCACAGCCAGGATCCTTTTTGTAGAGTTTTAAAGATCAGTTCTACTGGAAGGAGAGAGATTTCCAACCCTTTAAAATGCAGACTTAAGCATTTGTGATAAAAAAAAAGATGGCCACTCTGTGCTCTTTACGGCACGGTTTTATCTCCAACTAACTTTACTTACCTCTTTGGTTTTTATTATTACTTTTTCTACATTTTGTATATCAGTATGATCATGTGAAAACAGTGCATTACAGTTTTTTTTTCAAATAATTCCTGCATATAGTTTACATTATCTGATTTAGATCACTTCTTCCTGCATGCTCTGCTTTTAGTCTAATCTTGATGATATTTCGATGAAAACTGCTGTCTTTGCTCCCATTTAATCATATCTACACTCCAGCAGCCTGCCTGCCTGCCTGAAGCTGCCAGGCACCACTTCCCGTGTCTGAAACAATCTCTGACTCTTCTAGCTGGCAGCCAAAGGAGTGGTGGGGGGAGGAAATAGGATAGATGGAAAGCATATTCCTTTGGCTTCGAGTCACGTTCCTAGTGTCCAGCATGTAGTGCAATTTAGCAGGCCAATAAAAAAAGAGTGGCTTTAAAATGATCATGTTTTATGCAAAACTGTTTGGAAAATAAGCACTTATGTCCAAATACTCACATTTATATTATACATATTATTCAAAACATGCATAATCCACATGTAGAGTTCTGTGTCTCCAACATTACACTGAAATGTTCCTATAGCAGATGAGATAAAAGCTTAATGAACAGAGATCTAAAGTTGGAGAGCTGGTTGTCTTTAGTGAACAATAGAACTGATCATTTTTTCCTTTCTGTGTAGAATTGACAAGTGTTTCTCCAGAACCAGGAGCTTTTGGTGAGTCTTTTTTTGTTTATAAAATAAACACTAATACATATCACAGAAGTGTTTTATGCTTCAGTTGTTCAAGTTTTTTGCAATGTTGGTCAAATCTTTTGAGATGAAAATATATTTTCTTTTTACATGGCTGTTCTAATTTGATGAAATCATTACAAATATTAAGTTTAGCATCATTGTTTTTTGTCCTCTGCAGCTTTATGTTGCTGACCTCTTTCCTCACTGGATCAGAATATTACTTTTATTCAGCCAAAGTGTATTTTTTCCATGCTTTGCTGTTGATGTTGATAATTAGTGGGAAAATATCTCTTATACTTATTTAAACTTTTAAGTCTTGTTGGACAATATTAATCCTCATAAGCTAAAGAAATCACAAAATCCCACAGCTCTTTATTGAACAATTGCAATGGAATAAAAAGCACAAACAATTGTCAGAAGTCTAAATGCTCACTGAATTGTATTTATTTAGAATCAGCTTAAAGAAAAGCAACTCTGATAAATGATCAAATTATTAGTAGAATCAACAAGAGCTCATAATCAGTATAAATCTGAGCTAAAGTTTTCATCCCATTGAATGCTAATTGAATAAAATAAACTCAACAACATGACATCTTTTTTTAAGATTGTCTTTTGAGACTCTAGTGGCCTTTATTTTGTTATTTTTTAAAGTATGTGGACAGGATTTCAAGAGAGGGGGTGAGGTATTGAGCAAAGGTTAGCAAGGCCGGGACTAAAACTTGTGACAGTTGGTATATGGGTCATGTGTTTTAGCTCCACACCACAGCAGCACCCCAATTACCTGAAATCTTAATGTAACATAAAGTGCTAACACTGATTGATCTACAAAGTAATGGGGAAAAAAATCAAGACATTGAAATCTGAATTCTATTTATATATCTGAATAACTAATTCCTAAATAATGAAGATTATATGATAGGGATTCTGGGAACTAACAATAGTGGAACAAGTATTTGGGTTAGCATTTTATTTTTTGCTTCTAGAACTGAATAAAAGAACTTTAGTTGCTTTGAAATCCTGCTATTTTATCATAAAACCAATTTGCAGTCCTTGCTGATCTAAGTATGAGTCTCATGCTGATGGTTTTGAAAATGTTTGCACAAACTGCTTTTAATGCTGAGTTTTTGCAATTTGTGGTTTTGGTGATTCCCTACAAAGATACTAGGTAAAGCAGTGAGAGGCTTTTCTTGGAACAGATGTCAGTGTTCTATGGACTACAATTGTTTCTACCTGAAGCAGACATGGATTTCCTAAAATTTAGATTTCTAGAAGTTCAGCCAATTATCAAAAATAATACAATCTAACACTTTTGAAAACAATATTAACAAAAATATAGATATTTTCAACATTTTCAAACATGCCATTTATATGCATTGCACAGTAAACCCCATTCCATTTGTGGTTGTGCACCAGGGTTGACGACACCACAATTAATCACTAAGTAATTAAAAAGTTTTAAGGTAATAACACATCCAACAGGATGTTGCTATCTGTCCTAGATTTCAGAGATAACCTTCTGTGTTAAGTTATCTAAATGGGTTTTTAGTACTTTCCAAATACAAAAATGAAATGTAATGATATTCATGGTCACTGGTTGACAAAGCTTAGACTTAGACAAACTTTATTGTCATTTTGTTTACATACGGTGCAGCCAAAACAAACTTTTGTTGCATACAGCTTACGAAAATGTTCTGAGATTGCAATAGAAGTAGAATAGCAGTGCAATACAATCATGAAAAATAAAGTACAGTAGTGATAGGAAGTAAACTGTGCAAAATAACAACAATGCAATAATAACAACAAACAACAGAAAAAGGAGCATAGGATAGATTAGAATTTGATTTGTCCATTGATTGGTATGCTATTTTAGGGATAAGCTGTTTAATCGTAATCTTAAAATGTACTTTTTCAAACTGAATATTTGTTGACCTTGGTAATAATGTAATTACTTAAATAAGGGAAAAGATAAGAAAGCTTTTCATGTTCTGTTGTAAAACCATAAAACTGCTGACCTTCTATCTTAATTCTTAAAAAACTCAAAAGGTCTTTAGACTTTTCCTTCTATGATGTATTATTAGAAAATGGAGAACAAAGAGCGTGTAATTATTTCTCTCTCAGCAGGTACTCTACCAGCATGGAAAGCACGTACAAGTGTAGAAACAGATGGTTTCAGACAGGGAGCAGAAGAATGTGTGTGACACCAGCTGGTCATGTAATTGACAAGGCTTTAAGATCTCCATCTACTCAGGGATTCACAGCTCAGCATAAATACAGTGCTGTATATAGATAATAAAGCGCTGTACATATACGTATGATATAAGCTTATCAAAAAAAATTCATGGAAATGTGTCGTCTAGATGGAAATTGTCACAAACATGAGCCACTACTGATGGCTATCCAGTCGACAGTAGACAACATGAATACATGCTGACTGAATTATACATTTGAACATTTTCTGCGTTGCTAAATTTTGTCACATTCAAACCACAGACTTCAATGAGTCTTTAAGTGATTTAAAGTGATCGAAACATGATTGGTTTCAAGATTTAGAAATAAAATCAGAAAACAGCAGCCGTATGGAGTGCTCTTTACTTGGATACCCTTAAATATAAGCCAGAGTCCCCAGCTCTCCTTAGGGTACAATGCAGTCTATATTACAGTTACGCAAAAGGAATCAACTGTTCTGCGAACGCCTCATGGGTTTGTTAGAAAACCTTAACAAGCAAAAAGCAACATGAAAACAAAGGTTTTTCTTCCAGCAAGACAAGACAGAAAACAATTAGCTGGAGTTACAACAACATCTAGTAAAACTCCAGCCCTAAATACAGCCGTGAAACATTCGCAAAACTTCAAGCTATTCTATTTATAAGATGCTATTTTGCAAAAAATAAATGAGAAAAACAATCTGTTATAACAAACAACACAAAGCTGCCTTTGTATCATGTAAAATTACATGTTGTTTTGTAAATTATATGCTTAAATATATTGAATCTGTTGATTATGATGAAAATAAAATACTAATTTCATGAAAAATGGCTATAGTATTACAACATTTCAAAATTTGAACACACAATAGTGTTTTTTTTAACATACAAGGTATTTTATTCAGTGTTGAGGTGCTAAACATTGACAAGTAAACATATTGTTAACATGAATAAATATGGGAATAGATCAGTTATAATGGGCATGTGTTTTTTTTTCTCTTAACCTTTTACTAACCTATTCACAGATCAGTCTTGTGTTTTACACACCATCTCCTCGAATGTCTTTCCAAATGTTGAACATTTGTTCGCTCTCACACACTAATAAAATCAAAGTCATAACCTAAACTGTCTACAGCTCCTTCTTAAGATGGATGTAATTCATTTCTCTACCCTATTGTCACCTGGCAGGAAGTAAATCAGGAAAGTCTAGAGAAGGATTTCAATTCTTGTTTACAAGTTTGTTATCCAGCTTGCCAGCAGCTGGAAAATCGTGTCCTGCTGTTGTTATACATCAAGTGGACCATAAAATTAGACAAAAATGGACTTCTAATGAGTCTGAAAAGGACGGTGGGGGGGCATATTGGAAAGCGGAAATTGAAGGTTCAAGAATGATTCATTTTCATCGTCAGAATACACCCTCCCACACTGACTGAATTTTATTATGAGGATTTCAGTTTCTCCATATTGCACACAGGTCTTCAGCAGATGTTAACAATATCTCGGGGCAGGGTTGTGCTAATGCTATCAATCCACACCACAGATCGTGATCTCTGCAAATAATAATCCCTGAGTAATGACACTGATCGTCTAAAGCAGCAGTTCTAGGCTGCAGCAGAATGTAAGAGGCAAATTTAACAAGACTTTTCCAATTTGTTTGTTTATTTTTAGCTTGCACTTTATCTCTGTTTAAGAGCAAATCTTTATTTTGCAGTGTTTTAGAAAAAAAGTATTTTTTGGGGATCTTTTCAAAGCAGAATTCCCTTGTTTTTTTTTTTTTTGTCTGATGTCTTTTGAATAATATCACACAGAAAGAGGCCTGGATGCAGTGCTAGACCCCAGGTTGTCGTTAAAAGCTGCTTTGCTGAATGCTATGTCATTTGTCACTGCTTTCCATTGCCACTTTTCTAAGCCTGCTTGCTGTAGGTTTTGCCGGGTGTTTTTTCAAGCCCCCTCCACTTTGCCACTCCATCACTACTTTCTGGTATTTGATTTGTGCTGACATAACTTCAGTTCCCCTGACTCATTTGAGTAAAGAGATGTTGAGAAAAGTGAGCAAACACGTCTTTGTGCTAAACTGCTCTCAGTACAGTGCTTGCCTTTTAACTGCCTTAAGTTCTTCCACAAATTGAATCTTATCGTTTTTACTGTGAAGACATTCTTGTTTATAGTATGGAAAAGATCAATTACTATCATAGTTTTTTATGGTTAAAGGCTACTGTGAGTGAAACAGTAAGCCGAGCTCAAGATCATAACTTGATTAATTCAGGTGGTCAAAGACACCCACTTCCAAGAAGCTTTGTTTTAGGCTTCGGTGACATGCAAGGAGCACAGCTGGAGATGCATCTGTTGCTCTGCAGCCAACACCAGGAGTCTGAGCCAGCGCTTTGACAGATATGAGAACCTGGGTGTTAATGAAGTGTTCCTCTGCCTGTTAAAGAAGTAGGAGTTCGCTGGAGAGGCATCTAATTGGACACGTGTGCTATTTCAAATGGCTGTTAATGACCATTTCCATCTTAATGTAGGAGCGTAAAGTGTCGTGAGTGGAAAGTAAATTAAGGAGTCACAGCCACCTGTGGCTAAGTGGGGAGACTAGATTTCTCTCTGATAGCTTTCTTAGCTTTAGTGTAATTTGAACAAACCTTTTCCATTTGTCCTATCAGCCAAAGGCTAACATAGTTCTTCTTTGACATAATAGCAGAATCAAAATAGTAAAAGGTAGTGCAGTATCTACAATTTTATGTTAGACTCTCCCAGGTACTGGATAGCTTTGATTTTTGTCTTACAGGTAGTAATTTGATGGATATGTAATGGCTTTGCAGACCACTAGATCAAACTAATACTAATGTGTACTCAGGTCCTACTGAGAGTCTAACCACAAACCACAGAGTTTCACTTTCCATCAGTTTTACTAGAGCAGCATTTTTATCCTGCAGTTCATTTATGCTGCATAAAGCATACAGTTAAATAATGTGGTTGGACCTTTCACTAGATTTTGCAGACTGGACTCCATCGAACACTGTATCAAAAGGCTACACTTAGATCCAACAGAATAAGTATAGAGAGCATTAAGCATTCAATAGTATTTTTCGTGAACTAAAACTACATAAATTAATCTTAAGCCAAAAGTATGAATTTAAATGCAAAGGGGACTATAGTTTCAAAGAAAAAACATGTATATATTTACACCTTACATTATTTCAAGTAAGGTTAGAGGAAACTTTGTACATGTTTAACTCATTTCAATAAAAGAAACAGAGAAGAACCACTTCTCTCTCTCTGCCTGCAGGCATTGGCTGCAGAGCTGCGTTTGACTTCCTGTTGGTTTTCTGGGTGAGAGAGGGGCTCATTCCCTCACTTCTTGCTGAGGAAGACTATTAAAATTTAGAGCTACCAGTGCTTTCATGTGTCCTCACCAAAGTCTCCAACAACACAGAAAAAAAGCTCACCTGATATGTCGCTAATAGCTTTATTGGGGAGAAAAAGTCACTAGAGCGTTTTGAAAAGCTGCTAAATGACAAAGTCAAAAAGTTGGCAGAAGTGTGTTAAACTGTTTATTTCTTTAAATCATTCTGTTGAAGCATGATTGAAAAGCAATGTCTGAC
>JAUZNJ010029123.1:0-15618 GCA_034780135.1 Jordanella pulchra | reverse complement strand
TCCATCCATCCATCCATCCATCCATCCATCCATCCATCCATCCATCCATCCATCCATCCATCCATCCATCCATTAGTCTAGCTGTCCTGCAGTTTTCCTAAATCGTGGCTGAAAATCAAGATGTGCCACTGAGCGTGTCAATATTACAATTAATATAAGGCTGTTTGAATTAACCCACTTTACATTAATCCATCTTCTTTTATAGGAATGTCATGTGATATAAGAATGTCTCTGATAAATCAATATGTTTACATTTCTACTTTAAAAAAGGAAAAACACCCACTGAGAGCTTTGGAAAACTCCGTTTTGACACGACAGCTGTGTAGAAAGGTTTCAACTTGACCTGCTTATTTTTAATGCTAAGAATAAGTAGAGCTGAATGCTGGATAGTACACAGGAAGAACACTTCAAATTGTTATTAGATAAAATGTATTGTCCAAATGTATGTGTCTGGCAAGTATCTAAACAGATATGTTAGCCTGCTGAAATGTTGCCATGGTGATGACCCTTAACTTTGTACCACTTGGTTTGAGAGAGTGAGCATTCTGGCCATCCTGCTGAACTGTGTGACTCTGGGGATGTTCCAGCCTTGCGGCCACACCCCGAGCTTTCTGCAGGTAAAACACACCAACCTAAACACCAGCACACACATTCACACACATTGAAATAAAAAAAAGTATTATTTAGAGCTTTGTATATTTTGTTACGAAGCCCTGACTCTTATTCCCCAAATAATTTTACACTAATCCTCTATGTGTGTGTGTGTTTATTTGTTTGTGTGTATGTGTGTGTGTAGACCCTGGATGACGGGATCTTTGCTTTTTTTGCCGGGGAAATGGTGGTAAAGATGGTTGCTCTCGGGGTCATAGGTCAGAAAGGTTATCTAGGTGACACATGGAACAGATTGGACTTCTTCATTGTTATTGTGGGGTGAGTGCCTTCCAGACACAGACACATACACACACTCATGTGACATTAACTGTGAGCCAAAAGTCTGTACGTGTGTGCTTTGTGTAAAGCTTAGACACTTGTTTAATGCCAGTTAAATGTCAAGCGTGTGTTCGCGTGAGCAGAGACGTACATGTTTGGGGATGTATGGGTGTGCGTGTGATAGCTTCATAGAATGACAATCGCATCACTCCGTCCTCAGAGTGAAACAGACCTCAGCGACTTGTACTTAAAAGGCTTCATATCCCAAAGAATGCATTCCCTATAGACTCCTAGAGTTTGCCAAGGTCAGGCTGATCCAGATGCCAGTAACATTGGTAGCTTATCCCTTCCTCTGCAGAATGCTAGAATACTCACTGGATGGACACAACGTCAGCTTATCAGCTATCAGGACTGTTCGGGTTCTCCGCCCACTACGAGCTATCAACAGAGTTCCCAGTAAGTTGGCTTCCTCCTCGTTTCTCTGTCATGTGGCTTATTAACAATGTTTTTTAAGTGCCTTGCTCATTGTGTGATTAAGTATGTTTATTGCTTTTTTTGTTTTTAAGGGAAACTATTTCCCTGTAGTCGACATTAACCTCTGACCTCTACCTTAAAGGTTACAAATCATGATTTCTGTGCTTTTCCTTTTCCTCCAGAAAATAATAGAGCTTTTTGTTCAACTTTTTACTCTCAAGGTCAAAACCAAACAAAGCAATTCTGTACGCCTTGCTACCATGAGTACCCTCTTTGTAACCAAAAGTTTTTCCTTTGTATTTGCATATTATGTGGTACAAAAAAGGATATCAAAATGTTGTTTTCAGAAGACCATTGTGACCTGTCGAAAGGACTTGAAAGGCCTGGAAAATAGCTGCAATATGCCACCTACTTCTATCACATTATCTTTCACATTGTTGAGAAGCAAAGGTAGAAAACTGTCTTGGGACATTTTTTAAATAAAAATTTACATGAAAAGTAAAAAATGCTAAATCGGAACATATATAATTGAGGGCTTTCTTCACTGTAGCAACAGACAATAAAAACTGTGATTAGGAGCTTAAAGGGGGTTCTTTTTGTATCCTTAGTGTCAGCATTGCTACTGCTAATGCTTTCAAGCTATTGTTGCCAGGTCATGTGCTAAATTTACCTTAACTGTCTAAAGCAACCTATTGCTAGATTTATGGCAGGAAGATTTGTTAAATGAAAGGTGTACTGGCTCTTCTATTTGCTATTCAGAAATAGTTTAAAGCTAAAGAACATATCCTAAATGAAGACTGCCATTGATTATCTCTTAAAGCAGTACTGTAAGTTTTAGCCATTAGGATTGCTGCACCTATAACTTCCATGTTTATCCCCTGGAAGCAATTGGTGACATTGTTAGTCATAGCTGATAGTGGTTTTTTTTGTTTGTTTTACGGCACTAGTGGCTTGTTCTTCTGACAGTAGGCTGACAGGAAAGGGGGTATGAGAGAGGGGGAGAGACATGCGGGAAAGGACCACAAGCCGGATTCGAACCTGGGTCGCCCACGTCGAGGACTAAGGCCTCCGTACATGGGTCGTGTGTGCTAACCACTGCGCCACCTGTTTCTATCAATCAGTCAAACAGTCAGTCTGTCTGTCTGTCCATCAATCAATTTTGTTAATTGTACTTAGATTCTAGGGAGTCAAATAGCATTGCTATCACTAGAATCAGTATTAATATGGACATTTCCTCACATATTCACCATCTTCGCAGCAACATCTAAATGCCTCTTCCATCTTAGCTCCTCTTTAAGTCTGTATTTGGAGTGCTATTTGAATCTTATCAATCTTGGAATCAAATATTTCTTAATGTTTTTTAACACTAAATCTTGGACCTTTCTTCATTATTTTCAAACTTCTCTGAGTGCTACCTTGCTTAATCCTCCCCCATTTGTTTACCCTCTACACACATACTTAGTACTGTACCTCTGTTGTTATCGTAAATATACACAAAGTGCTTTATTTACCAACAAACAAGCAAAAACAAATCATTAAGAGTTTTTGGCTGGGCTGGTGATTGAGCTGATTGCAGTCTGTGTTTAACTTGCTGAAGACCCAACTGAAGGCAACAAGCCCAGAAAAAAGCAAGGAAAGAAGATGGCTGCAGTATATGCTTGGCAGGAAAACAGTAACAGAGCTACCAACAGTCTGCTTCTGATGTCTTTAGGTTGCAGACTCTTGAAAGCCACTTGGTAAATAAAACTGTGAATTCGATCTCGCAAGTCAAACCTAAGTTAATAAAAACCTTCAGGTGTCGGTACCAGACCATACATAGGATTATTTACACTTTCTTCCCCTTTGCTGATCTGTGGTAGAAACGCCCTCTACTGAAAGCCAAGAAAAAATATATCAAATGTCCTTGTAATCTCTGACCACACAATAAAAACAAACTTCATTTTTTTAACCCGAAATGAAATAGACGCATCTGTTAACAAACGCTGCCATTGTTGTCAGGGATGCATGCACAAATAAATCAAAGCACTATGAGCAAAGTCAATGAAATAATCGTGATGCCTGTGTCATTTTCTACAGCCCAATGCACAAGCTTTCCAAGCCAACTTTATGTTTTTCTTTACTGCACACAGTGACCTTCGCAGAGCTCACTCAGAGATCTTGTAAAATGTGAGAGTGTGTAAAGCCAGAAGGCCAAAAGTAGGAGGAAGAATAATTTTGTTGGACAATTAAAGACAGTGGATTGACAACTATTAGTGTTTTGGGTTCTACTGAAGACGAATAGCTCTTTACTTGCATGTTGCATGAAGTTATAAAGGTTTCAAAAATATAACAGATTTACTATTTTAATGTATTAACATCATTATGGGAAATATAAAATTTCTTATATTGTATATATTCTACAATTTTCTAAAGATAATTGATATTTTGATCAGAGTGATTTTATTCAAACATCGTAATGCAACTATCATAACTTCCTCTGCAAAAGTCATATTCACTTATCCTTAATAAGAAGAGTTAACATAATGCAGTGATTATTACTGAATAAAGTCATTTTCAACTTTTTACTTTACTAATGAGACTGTTTTAAGGTAAATTTGTTTTGAATGTAGCAGATAATTTATAGTTTTGTACTTTATGATTAAAATCTTAATTCAATCTCAAGACATATTGTTGACAAACTTAAACACACATAAAAGGCCCTCTTAAATCTACTCCGAGTGAAATGCAGTTTAGTCTATTTATTAATCTCTTCACTAGAATAACAGTAAAGGTAATTTAAGGGTCTTCTACATCAAAACAAATGATCCCAACCTAAATTTAGTGATGACAAGTCCAACAAACACAATTTGTCTGACGCAGTAAAATAGAAAAATATTTTGTAATTAAAAGTTCCTTTGAAGCAGAGAACAACAGTGGAGAGGTATAAGTCATGTTTAACTTGCAGGAAACATCCAAAACAAGCTTGAATCTGCCTCACTTGACTGGAGGCTAAGAGTACAGATTAATACCGATCTATGAATTAAACAAGAAAAAGAAAAGACATGAAAGTTAGTATTGATAAAGTTTTACCTCAACATCAGGTCATACATGTTTTTGATTACTCAATGCAGTGAGACCAATTTACTAATCCTTTATTGATTTATGTTTTATTGTTTCTAAACAAGTAAACAAAAACAATGTAGTTTTAAGATATGTTTCTAAATAATTGTCCCAGTCTCCTACACTTCTGGTTCGGATTTCTCTTTCATTGATCATATTTGCTGAGGGGAAAATTTGCAGGACGCAAAGTTGAATCTGCTTATTCTTCAATAGAGGGAATGAAGTAGCATTCTCCACCTTTATATACAGTACCAGGCTGACTGAGAGGGAAACAGGTGGGGGAGGGGTAACATTACACTTTTTTCAATCTAAATGAAACTCTGCAGGAACCGGTTGGAATCTGTTTGATTTTTTTTTTATCTGAGAATTTTGTCCTGGTGTTGATGTTGTATGTGTTTTTCAGGTATGCGCATCCTGGTGACCCTCCTCCTGGACACACTTCCAATGCTGGGCAATGTGTTAGCACTCTGCTTCTTTGTTTTTTTCATCTTCGGCATCGTCGGAGTTCAGCTGTGGGCAGGGCTATTGAGGAACCGCTGCTTTATGGGAGAAGATGTCAGAATGTGAGTTTGTAGAAAAACCAGGTAGAAGTCACAACAATCAATATGCTTCCTCATTATATACAATTCTTTGTCAACAGACTGCAGGAAAAGCTGTTCCACAATTCTATTATTTAAGAGTGGAAATTACAGACAGTCCGAACCCGTTTGTGCTCTAATCAGGTCTGCCTGAGGCAGTAAATCTATACATGTTTTTACTTAGGAGCTTTTAAAGCAGCAGAAGTGTAAATCAAAAGGCTAATAAGGGTAAAAACTGTTTTTGTTTCTTTTTAGTCAGAAGTTGAGTCTCAGTGGCTGTTTGTCATGCGAATTACACTTTCATTATTCGTCCTTTACCTTATGCTCCATCCCTGTCTGACTGATTCCCTTACGCCACTACTCTCAGTCCTGGGACCACTCATGAGTTCACGTACCATCAGGTCAGCATCATTTTTACCTTATGACTTCTTGGCTTCTCATCTGACAGACCTATAAGATCCCTCATGGGGCTGTGCTGCTGAAGTCTGTTGTTGCTGCACCTCCAGAATGACTTTGTCACAAACTGGCTTTTAGAAAGTAAAAAAAAAAAATAAGGCCAAGCTGTGCATTTCACATATTTTGAATCTCAAAGGAGACAAAACAGCAATTAAATGTGGTGAATCAGCAGAGTCACTGAGCTTTTCCCCTGAAGTGGTTCTGGTGCCAGACAATGGCAATCGAGCGCAGTTCTTAAATGGTTCTATTTCAGAGTTTCAGAGAGATCAGAGTTTTTTGCTTTTTTCCCTCTCCCCTAATTCTTTTGTTACATCGACAGTATATTAATCTCAGTGCTCCTCAGCATCAGTTAGAACTGAAGAAGCCTCTTGGATGAGAGGTGAAATGTTTTCTTGAAAACTTCACGTCCAGTTGCCTAAACTGAACTTCCCAAGCTTGACCATGACCTGGATGACAGAGAACCTACAAAAAAATGTACTTATGGTATTCCACTGATAATCCAATATGTTCCAGCTTGTATTGTTCTGTCCTAACATGATGCTCAATGCAGTTTTACTGTTGTTGACCTCCAACTTACAAAAAAAGCCATTATAGCCTTTGCTTTGACAGAGCCTATTGCCTTGTTGCTAACGTTGTTGCTTTAGATGGTTAAAACAGAAAATATCTGGGGCTAACTACTGTACCAAGTTTAGCTGTCAAACCTGAGATATGAACATTCATGTTGCAAGTGTGTAGTGAAGATATTAAATGTGAAAGCAGTAAAACTGTTTATTGCCTGGATGTTTGTTGAGAGAGAGAAACACATGGGATTGTTTTTACGACCTGGGAGGATTCAAATGATCTGCACTGGTATAGATGAAATTGGCAAGAACGAACCACAAGACAGCAGCGTGACAAGTTATCACTTATAAAAATACTAGAAATGCATATGAGTTTGTTTGCTTGTATTATTTTGTGAGTTTAAAGCTAGTAATATATTTCAATGCATCCCAGCAGAATATTTCACTCTGACTCTAAAATCAGAAACAGTGTTCGACAGAAAACACAGGAAACTCATTACAGGGGTATCTCCAATGACTCACCCAGCGTTGAGTTAAATTGATCAGAACTTTCTCCACAGAGTCATTCCCTCTGTTTTTTCTCACACATAGCAGCTATTGTGCTGTTGCACTGTTTCTTGTATATTTGCACAATGACCTTTACCTTTTTGCTCAAAGCATTTTCTTCCTTACATTAATTACCAGTGTTGCAATTTGGATGTATTTTCGTTTTCATGAATGCAAAATGACCTTCCCTAATAAGAACAGGGGAAGCATTACTCCTTTGTGACCCCCTTTTTGTGCCAACAATGATTTATTGCTTCTCTATCTCTTCCCAGCAACCTCCCTTTGTTTAATTCTATTCCCTTCATCCATATTTCCCTCCCTCTGTGTTTATGCTCATTTCTTCAGTCTGCACCCCCATGCGCTTCATACTGTCTGTTTATTCTAGTCAAAACAAATTCCTTTCCTGGAATTCAATAAGCTGTTGAAATTATTTATTAACCAAAAATTATTCAGATATCAATAAATCATTTTTTTTCAGATATTGTTTTTTATATTGAATTTGAAAATTGAAAAGTCTAATTTCTTAATTGATACAAGTAGTAACAAACTTTTGGTAAAATGACATTAAAATAACAGCTAAAATATTTATAGTAACCTAGGATTAAAAAGCTTTAAAACTGTAATGACACCCCTTGATTTTTTTCCCACATTTAATAGTGTTACAACCACATGGAAAAAAAAAACTGAAAATAGTCAATGAATGTCGAATGAAAATGATATGACATCTTTCCAAAAATTGTATTGTAAATGAAATCTAAACAGTGTAGTGTGCATTTTTTCCACACCTTTTATTCGGATACCACTAAGCATAAAATCCAGTGTAATCAATTTCCTACGGTAGTCACATCATTAGTAAATACAGCCCCCTTCTGTTTAATTTAATCTACGAATACAGTGCCTGAAAAATGATTAATCTCCCCCTTTACATTTTTACAATTTGTCAGGTTGCTGCCTAATAAACTATTAGTCATGCTTACAGGAAATCTGGCTTTTTGAAAAGATTGGCAAAATTACCTGAAAAGAAAAAGGAAAAAACACTGTAGTTTTCCACAAGTCATGTAGAGGTCACAGCAAAGAAAATATTTAAAAGATGTTCTGCTCAGATGAAGCCAAAATTGACTGTTTAGTCTACTTGTCAAAAATTATTGCAGAAAATCAATAGCAATGCCATTACCCTAAACACAATAAAATATATTAGTGACAAAATTGTCAGGAAACGGTTGTGGTGGAGGTGGTGAGGCAGATGCAGGAACCAGGATGCGGTGAAAAAATTAGGTTTTTAATAAAGAATAATCCAAAGTTTACAGCAAACTGAAAGTCCTCAGACCAGGCAGCACGGCTTAAACGGAATCCCAGTGGTTAAACACCGGTAGCGCTGGTCATACAAGAGGTTGACAGGCTCAGATGACACTAGACAATCACTGACAACTCAGACAATCACTGACAACTCAGACAAGGACGAAGAACAGAAGACACAGGTGGGTTTAAATACACAGGGAGGAAATCAGGGAAACGAGACACACCTGAGGGGTAATCAAGGGAGGACAGGACGACACGGAGAGCACAGAGCCAACAGAAAGCTCAAAAAAGGGAACACAAAACTACAGATCATGACAAGCATCATGCTGTGGGGTTACCCTTTTTTAACTGAAACAGAGAAGCATGTTAAAATTAATGGAAAGGTGGAGAGAGTTAAGGACTTTCAAAGACTATAAACCAATAGAGACCAGGGTTTGTTTCCTTCCACAGCAGGATGAAACATTCACAATACAGTCAGACATACCGTGTGATGTAAACTGAGAAGACATGTAGGTTGATGTTCAGAGATGCAATTGGGCAAAGAAAACTGGGCATACATTTCTCTCTAGGTGTAGAAAGCTACTAGAGACGTACAGTTCAGTGAAGGATAGGCAGCTTTAAATGCAGGAAAAGGTGGATCTACAAAGCATTGACCTAGGCAAGCTTAGTTCAAATGCATGTCACACTTCTCAGAATTTTATTTACAAGAATTGTTGATAACAATTAAAATTTCCCCATTACTTCACTAAATATTAGCTCAAGCTGCATTTTGATGTAGAAGTTAGGTACAATGAATTGTTTGAAAATCAGGGTAAGATCAGCAGCTATAGTCACCGGACAAACTTGAATAGATCCTCTTTAAACTTGAAAAGCAAATGATCGAAGCTGTTTCAAATGATTAAGGTTGTATCTGTTTTTGATAAGTTTTGCACTGTAATGTTGGTAATATGTATTTTCTAAGGAGATACAACATCAGCTTCCTGAATGGCTACTATAGGCCCGATGGCACAGATGACCATCCGTTCATCTGCTCAATGGAGAGAGAAAATGGGATGCTTCGGTGCTCTGACGTGCCTCGTCGTCGTGTGGGTCGGACCTACTGCTCTCTGAGTGCGGAGGATGCCTATTTTGAGACGGGACTTTCTGTAGATGGGCCGGTGTCGTGTGTGAACTGGTACCGGTTCTACAACGAGTGTCGAGCTGGGGAAATAAACCCGCACAAAGGAGCTATTAACTTTGATAATATCGGATATGCATGGATAGCTATATTTCAGGTAAAATATTTGTAGAATGAGGTTACAGAACTGAATATTTCATCCTTATAACTGCCTGCCACTGCACCTACCTTTGAATTCTTTTATTCAGGTTATTACCCTGGAGGGTTGGGTAGATATCATGTACTACGTCATGGATGCACACTCATTCTACAACTTCATTTACTTCATTTTTCTCATCATTGTAAGTACTCCAAAAACCACAGACTTATCCCAAAATGTTAAACTTGTCTAAAACTCTTGTTTGCACTGATTGCTAGGTGGGTTCCTTCTTTATGATCAATCTGTGCCTGGTCGTCATTGCCACCCAGTTTTCTGAAACTAAGCAGAGAGAACATGCCTTAATGAAATCAGAGGAGCGAGCTCGCCAGCTCCACCAATCAGCTTCCACGCTGGCCAGCGACAGTCAGCCCGGGAGCTGCTACGAGGAGATCATCCGATATCTAGCCCACCTGGGTCGTAAAGCGTGGCGGCGGCTCTCCCGTTGGATTGCTCAGATCCGTTCACATATCCGCTGCACATGCATCTGTCGGAAAGGAAGCGGATCAGCTCGTGGGGGCGGAGCTGGAGAAATGAATGGACTTGCTAACCGACACTCTGGTCACGCCCCCAATGACTTATTACACCTTCATCAAGTTTATCATCTCCACCACCGGCAGCATCACTATCCACAGCAGCAGCATCATCAGCCTCAATCTGGGCAGGCCGTCAGTAATGGGGGGAACAGGTTTAATTATCCCTTCATATCACCGCTCCTCAGTCACCTGGATGATAAGGACCAGGACCAGAAGAGGATGGTTGCCACGGAGACCATTAACAGACTGCCACAGCTGGTGCTGGAGCACAGTAAGTCGCTTGAGTGTGTTTTTCCTGTTCATGTGTTTTAAAGTTTTTTTTTTTTAATTTTTATTAGTACAACTTTCATGTGCATTTATTTTTCTTTTATTTTTTTATATATTTATCAACCCTGATTATTAATACTTTATGGGCAATGGTTGATGTTTTCTGGGACACAAATTGAAAGCATAAAGTCCCAGTCTTTCTGTGTGTATTTTTTATGTCTTTCTTGCAGAATAGATTAAGGTTTTCCAGATAACCAGATAGGCTTATCCCAGCATAAGGTTAGATAATCACTTTGTAATAAACAATATTAAATTTACATTTTCAGAGTATAAGAATATTTTCACAAACAAGTAAAAGTAAAAATTTATTATTTGATTCAACTTCTTTTATTTAAAACATTGAAGCAAAAACAACTTAAACTGCATCAAAAATAAAAAACAAATGTAACCCATCCATTGTTGGAGATTGTGGTAACTAATGCAGAAGGGAACTGGGTCTTCTCCCAGTGGCTCATGCTCCAAAAAGGGAGACCCAGAAGGCATCCTTATTAGATGCTTTAACCAACTCAGTGGGCTATATGACAAACGCCACTACTTCCAGCTCCTGTTTCTTGTCATTCATTACTGGGCAGACTGATTAATCCAGGCATGTCTGTCCAATGTCGTCATGATTACTGAGGTCAGACACACCTGGATTAATCAGTCTGTCTAGTAATGAAAGACAGGAAAGAAAGATGCGGGAAAAAGTTTAGGAAGTAGTGGAGTTTGGGTATATATATTTATTGACTTAATGCAGAGCAGCAGCGGCTCAACTTCTGCTCCCCCCTGGATGGCAGTGCCTCTTTCCATATCTTTAATTCCGACCATGGAAGAAGTCCACACATGCTGTAATGCTGCTCTCTGATTTAAAGGGTACTTTTAATATATCTGAGAGTTGTCCACATTATGTTTTCATAAAATACAGCCCCTATCAAACAAAAGGTTTGGAGGGCATTATTTATGTCTGCTGACGTGAACAAACTGTTTTAAGTCACTGTTGGCCTGTTGACTCTTCAAGCTACGACTGTCAGACCATTGTTTCCTTAGGCTATAATGTCCACATGTTCAGTATGTACACCTTGGTGATCAACTTTAAATAATGTCTTGGAATGAGAGTCAAGGGTCAGGTTTCTGCCATCATGTTTTTGAAATAATATTATCAGAGAATGCCCAACAGGTTTTTGCTTACTGCTCAGTTATACAGGGAGCTTAGTGATAATTTCTGATATGGGAATGTACCCAACACCGCATTTAAATTTACGACTGGAAATAGTAGTCAGTCTCTCTAAATAGTACTCAGTCTTCTACTGACTTGTGCGATTTAAAAAGAGAAAAAGATTTTATCGTTTTATCTGTTTGTTGTGGAAGTATACCTGAAAGGAATGATGCATAACCATTTTTCTCCAGATGAGAAACAATATCTAAGAGTAGCACTTACCCAGAGGAGCTCATCCTCTCCACCCATGCATAAAGCTAACATGATGCTCACTTGAGATAATAAGCTGATCAGATTTTACCCTCAACAGAGTGATCTCCATTTTACTCTTGTTAAAGTTGTGATGCTGAAAGCCTGATGTACTGCATGATTTGTCACAGAAAACCTTCCGGGAAATCACTCTGTGTTTGGAAAGGGGCCATGCACTTCGCTGAGAGGGCTTAGACTGAACCATCTTCTTATCTGCAACCATCCATCACAAGCTAACTAAAGCCAATCAGATCACTGAACATCTTCCAGAACGGAGGAGTTGATGTTTAATCAACCTCTCACTAAAATTCATTAGAACAAAAGAAAAACCAACCTATTTGATAAAAAAAATGAATTAGTTTTTATCAAAACATAAAAAGGTTTTGGCTGTAAGGTAATGACATAAAAGCTTTATGTCTTTAGGAAATGTCCTTGTTAAATTTTGTCTCAATTAAACTGCTAGTTTAGGACACTGCTTTGTCTGCTCTGCCTTTACCACAGTGAAGTCCCTGGAGACCTTGAAAGATGAGTTTTCTCACGGTCACGATCTCTTGATTCCTGTAACAATTCAGCAATGTTGAGGGATATTAAAACAGATTTTCAGGATCCTTAGGGCAGCACATTTTGCAATGCATTGAGGGGGCAAGTAAAATGCATTAACCCTTTTATTCTCAAAGCAGCACAGATGTATTTTTACTGTACGATCACCCTGTAGGGTACGATGAGAGCAAGTCAATAGCCCTGGACTACATTTAGGTTCTGATTTGGACTGACTTTAGATGTGCGGCAATTATATTTTTCAGCCTAAAATATTTTTACTTTACAGAGAGTGCAGACCTCTGCCCAGTTGCTCATTTTCACTGACATAATGTGACTTCGACCTTAAGTTAATACCTGTACTCACAGAATCTTTCAAAAATCCCTGGATCCATATGATGATCCTGATCATCACCTTAATTGAAGCATTTGTTGCCAGTCACATTATGCACCTTTTCTGAAAATTCCTGCAAAATCCATAACTCTTTTAGTTATTTTGAAAACAGTCAAACAGACAGACAAAACAACAGATGAAAACATCACCTCCTTGGTCGACGTAACTAATCTTAAAACAAATAATATTGCATGCTAATGTTGCATAATGTTTTAAAAATTACAGCTTTTACTGAATATCTACTACAGAAATATTTTCTTTGCATTTTTTTAAGATTTTATTTCTGTTTTTAGGTTATAAACAAAACAAACAACATTAAATGTTTACAGAAAGAGCATGGGCGTATTTTCTAGTTAAATTTTGTCATGAAAAACAATGATTATAAAATCAGCTACCGCCTCCTGAATGTATCACGTGACTAAAATAGACTAAAACATGGAATTCCTAAAAGCATTGCTTTTGGAAGTAGAATGCCATGGCTTTAGAAAAGAAATTGAGGCATTTTAGTATCAAGAAAACCTATAAAATGACTATAGATCAGCTCTTATAATGAACCCTTATTAGCTATTTCTGTTCCTGTATTGTCCAACAATGGTATCTTAAGTTGTACTGGACATTAAAAATACCAAAAATATAAAGACAAAGTTGTCTAGCAATTTTTTGATGACTATATGCTTGTACCTTTGATGCCATTGTAGTAATTCAGTGTATTTTTAGATTGCATTAGGAGTCATTACAGCTCCAAAGCGACAGATTACACATCCCCATTTTAGATTTTAAATTAAGGGCCATCTTAAGAGCTTCAAGGGTTTCTCTTCTCCTCAGTCACTTCTATTGTAAAATTCCAAGACCACTCTTACCGCTCCCAATTTTTTAATAAAATATAAAAAAATGATCTGAAAATACTTAACTGTATTTTTTTATCTCTTAACATTTTGGGGGACAAGTCTGCTGTTCCTGCAACCCAGTCCCAAATAAAGACGAAATTCAAATATCCAAAGGATGTGGTGCTATCCTGCATAAACCTCACTCTGCAACAGCAGCATGGATGTAACAAAAATGGGGGATGTGGATGTTTTAACAACCACAGTTTTACTTTATGGTGGTGCCCACCTCTGCTGGTTTAGGAAAGGTGATGCAGAAGGCATCAGTTTCAGAAGGTACATTTGGTTATTTTCTCTGATTTGAGGTAGTGTTTCTAAGATCCATTGTTTACTCTGTTTTTGTTTAGTGTAACCGTCATCAGCATTTTTATGAAACTTACAATGAGAAAACTTGATGACATGCAATAAGAAAAACATATAAAATGACAGCCATCAAGTATCTCAATTCATAGTTGATACCACCCTAAGATGAACAGCATCCCCACACTTTTAAAATGTTTGCTACACCACTAAACAACGGACTGTCCACTGATTGGATTGTTGTAGACCTATGTTATCTAGTGCTGCTCATTCTCCCTCTGTTTTGGCTAAATTCTCTTTTTTGTGATATCTATGAGTTACTCCGAAGCACTTACTGTATAGCCAGCCTAGCAATAGCTTAGCACTTCTATGGCTTCCTACTCTGTCTCCCATGAGGCTTTCCAGACTCTCTAAATCTCCCCCTCTTCCCTCCCGCTATCTCTATCAGATGTTTAGCTATTCCTCTACCTCCTTTAGCAAAAATTAGTACATGCACTATGTTATATTTTTGTAGCTGAGGAGGCAAGGGTGTCAGAATTAAAATCCCGGCTTTTAACTGTTGAATATCTAGGAGTTAGATCAGGCCCAGTAGTTAACAGCTTAGAGCCACCTAGACCAAGGACAGTGGTCCTCCAGTAGTTCCTGAGCAGCCAGAAACCCATAACTGCTGGGTGATGGTACATAGGAAGTGTAATCCTAGATCTGTGCCCTGTACCCTAGATCTTCCTTTCTTATCTAATATTATTGAGAAAATATTTGCTAAATAAGTGTGTGACCACTTACACCAAAATGACCCTTTTGAAGAGCTTGACTCGGGTTATATTCATCACTGTACTGAAACAGCACTGGTGAAAGCCAGTGATTATATTTTAATGGCATCAGATAATGGATATTTATCTTTACGCGTACTGTTAGATCTCTGTGCTACATTCAAGTCCGTTCCCTCAAAACAACCCTTTCTTTAACTTCCTGTGAACATCTTATGTTTCATTTAATGCAGGTTGTTGACTATAAATGGGCTTATACTCTGAGCAGAGAAAAACAAGATTGTGATGTGATTTCACAAGAGTAGCTCTTACTTTATAAATGTATGAGTCTTTTACATTTGCGTGAAACAAGTCCAAGGTTTTGTTTTTTCTGGTACAACAGCAACACATTGGAAGTATAGCAGATAGTGACCCATAATGAAAATAATCAGTTATTGCTATAAATGCATTTGGCTGTTGTGCCTGTAGCTTAACAACAACATAACTAATGACCTTACATGCAGTGTCAGCAACACCAGAATCTGTAATCTAAACAGTAGCCAAACGAGTATTACTAAACTCTCTAGGTAAATAATATGAAGGGAAACCAACTGCCAACAGTCCAATATCTGGGCCACAGAGAAAGGTTTTCACAATTACACATCCTAGATGACACCACTGTTGTTCACAAGCATTGCCAACCCATCTCCCTTGAGTTTTCAAGCCTTACATCTTCGTCTGCTAGAAAATATGTTACGACCAAGCCTGACATCGTTTAATCTTTCACAAACCTCTCTGATGTTTCAGAGCACTTTGTATGGTTTTGCAGTACCAATAGATCTAACTGTTTTAACAGACATTGATGCAAGGCAAGTTATAGAGGAAATGCACATCAAATGTTCATCTAGTTCAGCAATAAATGAAAGAGAGGAAAAATGACTCAGGAGATTGTCTAATGCTCTACAGGAGCTATTGAAGATAAGTCTTTTCGCTGTGGTAAGAGTGGTCATTTATTGTAGTTCTCCAATTGAAAGAGGAAGCTAAGATATACAGTGGGGAGAACAAGTATTTGATACACTTTTGATTTTTCAGGTTTTCCCACTTGCAAAGCATGTAGAAGACTGTAATTTTTATCATAGGTACTCTTCAAGTGTGAGTGATGGAATCTAAAACAAAAATCCAGAAAAATACAATG